>JAQQZZ010088669.1:0-18048 GCA_030265115.1 Mopalia vespertina
AACCATACCTAGGTCCTTAAAATAACTTTTAAAGTAGCCATATTATGGTCGAAATTATAGGTGATTTACAGTACTCATTTATATAAACTCCTAGGAGTCCTGGGTCCTTATTTATAAAGCTACTTAAGTATTTCTTAAAGTTAAAAAAAACTTAGCGAATTTTCAATTATCATTTTAAATACCTAAAGACCATTTTGATTATGTTTTTATGATGTTAAATGAAAGATTATAAGTAAAATGTATAAAATGTCAACTTAATTATTTCACATTTAACTTTTTTCATGATCAAATGACAGGCTGAAATTTGGCTACATTATTCTTAACTTTAAGAAATACTTAAGTAGCTATATGAATACGGGCCCTGGACTTTGGCGTCCCACCTTAGTAAATATGTCTCGTATGGGGTCTGTACTACTTACTATGAACATCCACAAAGGGCAATAACTGTACACGATAGGCAATTTTTAAAGCTAAAATAATATTAAGAACGTTGTAATGAATTATATCTGCACAAGGCAGCCATTTAAAATATAGCTTAATTACATAAGAAATTTATAAAAAATATAAGAAAACCATGCTAAAATATGTACTGTTTATGAGAAGAAGCCACAATGGAATTTGACTTTTTTTAATATATATATTTTTTTTTTTGCGGTGGTACTTGTTGGCCAACGGTATAACTGGTCAAAGTGTACAGGTGTGTTTGGGTATAATTATAATTACATGTATACATAAAGTGAAACTGGGATCAAATAATATATTCATAGTCTAACAAGCCAATTATGTTCACTGATCATAAAACCTATCACATAGATCAGCTAACCTGATAGAACAAATTGTGATCATTACATTAAAAAAAACATTTTTGCCAGGTTTGGAAACATAGCCACTTATAATAAACCCCAGAAGAATGCCTCTTTGATGTAAGCTATAAATAGATGTTGAGCTATTTATCGTAAAACTCTTAATACTTTTGTATAAAAATATACCCACTATTGAACACAAAATAACTTTCTGTTTATCAGTGATTTTAACCAACATTACCAAGAGTAAAATATTTGTTAAACATACTTTTCTAAAATAACATGTAAATTGAATTTGTTATTTTTCTAAATAATTTACATGAAAATAGTAGGGGTATTTTCAGTGCATTTATGGTATATATTGAATGGAGTGCCTTATACAGTTTATCAGTGAGTTGTATACAGGTATATTCATGCATTCAGTCTATTGTTATTAATCGAACTGTATATAGAAAGTCGGCTTTTAAATCCAGTGCAGTGTTGTATATGACCACTAAGCCATCCACAGTCAAGGTGTGACCATAAAGGCCAGTGCTGTGTGGAGTACCTGGCGATATACCTTTTTACAAGGTTTCAGGCGTACCTGGAGATTTTTACCTGTTTATTCCCGGAATATATACATCATTATTCTTAATGGGACTGATATTTCTGGTTTGAAACAACATTGACCACCTTTAAATAGAAGCCCATATAACATCTTAATGTGTCTTGCTTAAGATGTAAAAACTGTGTGCCAAGTTCTACCCATATTGATGACACTGAATGTCAGACAACAAAAGAAACCAAGTCTACAAGTTTTTGATTAGTTAGAGTTAAAAAAAAACTACCTGAGAATTGATTCTCAGATTTCCTAAGGAAGATTACAAAGACGTGTGGAATTCTTAGCAAATTTTTTCCTACGTGGAATATATGTTTTAATTTAAACTGGCGTTTGGATGGAGTTCTCAGTCTCCTAACAATGTCAACTAGTGGTGCTACTGTATGTTCCTATATGTAATTATCACGAATTATGGATAACGACATCTGGATTACTCCATTGTCCGACAACTGGGAAGTTACCTGATACAGCTGATCTTTTAGCTGGAAAGTGACAGCATAAACTGAAAGCAGAATTCTCTTATTTACAAGCTATTAAAGCTGCTGATTATATATATATATGCAAAAATGAATTTCTTTATAAAAGAATTGGGTGATAAAAGAAATGTCCGCCGTTTTTCCACAGGCTGTATGATCAACATCCATGATAACTCCTGTAAGGAACAGATTGCACCATGTCTCAAACTCAAGCAGCAACAAAGGGTAAGTAATCTGCTTTTTTTATCTTACCATTTCAAACAGCCGCTTACGTTCTCTTTGAGGAAGGCAAATTCAGGGTTTTGGATACCTTTTGCTGAAGATCCTCTACTAAAAGTTTCTGTCCTGCAGACTTTAGTGTAAAACTCCATTGTTGGCTCAGGTATTTCCTTTTCAGCTAAGTGCATATTTGCTCCACTCGGATGACCACATAAGCAAAGGCTTGGTGTTTTGGTATCTGTGTTTTTTTGTGTGGCTCTAAACTTTTGAACCATGGACCCACTATTGACTTTTATACTCTTTCATCGTCCTCGTGAGCAGTTGGGATAAGGGTTCTGTTACCCTGGTTCTCGGAGCTACAAAAATACACAAGGCTGATATGTTTGGCATCTTTGTTATCCTTCTAGTCCTTGATCTGTCTTGTGATTGTTGGCTGCTAGTGATCTCTCTGGTCATTGATCTGTCCTGTGATTGTTTGATGTCAGTGGTCCTTGATCTGTCTTATGATTGTTTGTTTTTTGCTAGTTATCCTTCTGGTCCTTGATCTGTCTGGTGATTGTTGGCTGCTAGTTATCCCTCTGGTCCTTGATCTGTCTGGTGATTGTTTGTTGCTATTGTTCCTTCTGGTCCTTGATCTGTCTGGTGATTGTTGGCTGCTAGTTATCCCTCTGGTCCTTGATCTGTCTTGTGATTGTTGGCTACTAGTGATCTCTCTGGTCATTGATCCGTCCTGTGATTGTTGGCTGCTAGTGATCTCTCTGGTCATTTATCTGTCCTGTGATTGTTGGCTGCTAGTGATCTCTCTGGTCATTGATCTGTCCTGTGATTGTTTGTTGTCAGAGGTCCTTGACTTGTCATGTGATTGTTTGTTTGTTGCTAGTAATCCTTCTGGTCCTTGACCTGCCATGTGATTGTTTATTTGTTGCTAGTTATCCCTCTGGTCCTTGATCTGGCTGGTGATTGTTTGTTGCTAGTGTTCCTTCTGGTCCTTGTTCTGTCTGGTGATTGTTGGCTGCTAGTGATCTCTCTGGTCATTGATCTGTCCTGTGATTGGTTGTTGCTATCGATCTCTCTGGTCCTAGATCTGTCCTGTGATTGTTTGTTGTCAGTGATGATTAGGGTGGTTGTTCAGTAGACTGACAAGTCCTAAAAAATCTCAAACAAATGAATTTATAGTCTTTCAGATATAAAATGTTCATACTCTTTAAAAGATTAGGGTGAAAAAGTCTAGACCCATTTTCACCAATAGGCCTATATATTGTTTGAATCCAGTTGTGCAAATGAGGATCAAGTGTTTAGTCACAATAAATTTTCGTTAAAAAAATAGGCCTGCACAACTGGCTAGCATGTCAGCTTACCCAGCCTACCAGTACCCCGACGTACCTTCACGGGTTCGAGTTTGTATGTCAACCTCGGACATATAAGTGAGTCATATGATGTGGCCCTGGCAATCACAAGGAGGGTTTTTATAAGGTTTCCTCCAGGTTTTCAACCATAGGCTCAGTGGACAATCTGTCATACAAGTGAAATACTGTTAAGTCCAACTTTAATCAAACATCAATCAAACGATCAAAAAATAAAATTAAGAACGGTAGAATGATTGATTTGTTCTTCTTCTGATTTATTAGGCTGTTTTTGCACACACTTTATCCTTGGCTAATCACATTAAAAGTAAGATGTCTCGCCTTCGTCTATGTTAGACAAGGTCATAAATAAAAAAAAGGAAGGGAACTTAATGCTTCCATAATCTCTGATGGACTCTGTGGCCTAAGGTTACCGGCATGGACTCTAATTATTATATTATCCAGTCGCTTAGACTACATGAACAGAGGTAAATTACCTTACTTATATGTTAGGTAAGCTACCATCAATAGAAGACAGATGGTGTTCAGGTAGGGTTAAGTTTCCCAGGATGTTTATGTTGTAAAGTTATGGAGTACTTTCTTGAGGAAGTTGTTTTAAGCTGGTAATACGGTTATCCATTTTTACCTGATAATGCAATCTATTTATCTTCCCTTTCTCCAATCAGTACCATATTTCACCTGTACTCTGTGGCTCTGTTGGTTCAGGCAGCTTTAGAGTGTAATATTCCTGATTCACCGAGTAGCTTAGGATAGAACATAATAAAATGATCTCTGATAGACTTGAAACAATGTGCCAGGTTTATGGAATCGTCTAATAAAAAGTCTGGTTGCGTTAGTGCTTCCAATATAAATGTCCACAGTTTAATTGTTTCATCACTGTTGATTGCTTATCTTTATACAGAGTGAATGACATCTACATATAAGTCCAGTTTGAAAATACAGCCAAAATTTTATTTCCTCTTAATAGGCCATCCATCATATCTGAATCAAAAAATCAAGAATCAAACTCCCTCTCTATACATGTAAGATATTAGGAATTATTTATTTTTTATTGATATTGAGAATTAAATATATAACAATACTATTAACAGAAATCTTGGACTATAAATTGCCCTTGAGATGTGAGATAACCATGGATTAATCACACGTCAGCATTCCCACTCCTGTCTATGATGGTTTTCATCTATTGTTTAATGGCACTGTTTTCATCTATTGTTAAATGGCACTGTTTTCATCTATTCTTAAAGGGATAGACAATATAATTAACAAGTATAAGCTTTAATAGTGAATGAGTGGGTATTTGTGATTATTTTCATGTGTGCAACACTTCCATACAAAATACGATAGCCAAATGTGTATAGCCTATTGGTCAAGCGGAACACACCTCCACCCGCCGTTGTAAAAATATGGTCGTAATGGACTAGCTAACTTTCGATATTGAATAAGAATTATAAAACGAATTGCAAAAATGCCAAAATATCAATTTTTGATAGCAAATGTCACGCTCTATTCAATGCTTAGCTTCGTTTCATAAGTTAACCATCCCTTTAAATGGCAAGCAGCCTCTTTAAGCTGATCATGTTTTCCTGAGAATTTGAAAATGATCTTTGTTGCCAAGTGATGTCATTTTGTTTAAGCCATTGGAATGTCGCACTCACAGTGTCCTTTGAATGAAATAACCTGAAGGGGTAAAAGCTGAAACAATCAACCATTATGTTGGTGTCAGCATTTGTTTAGATTGTCCTTTCTGTTGTTCAGTCTTGAGTACATAATTGAACCTGCTGATCATGAGTTTGTGTCATTTCAACAGCCTATAACAGAGCCAAAACACACAGTTTGACTTGATTCATTTGCATCCATTTCCCATTTTACTGCTACTTGATTTCTATTTCTTAAATAAATGAACATACTTAGTGATAGTAGTAGTAGTTGATTGGGTTGTGTTTATAAGCCACTACCTTGATGAATTGAGAAGTATTAATAATATGCTAGAGAAAAGATAAGAATTTCTGCCCCATGGTGAATTCTCTTTTGGAGTATTTACTTACTACTATACAGCTTCGTTACCGTTTACGTATCTGAAGGTGTGTAATTGTTATTACTTCAATTTGACTCCTCTCAGGGATGGATAAGTTCAGTGCCGTTACCTTTTAACCCAGTACTTCTGTGAACCGTATTGTTGGGCTTTGAGAAAGGAAAAAATTAGCATGATTTGTGTAGGTATAACTGTTTAAACACTTACACTGAGTAACAGTGGGTAAGATGTCAAATTTGGTACATGAATGCTCCGTACTAGAATGAACTGCGGTACCCTCAGTGTTTTCATTTGGTAATGTAATTAGAGTTCTTGATTTATGGTCAAAGGGTTTAAAGTAATTGGACTTTGATAAAGCTAGACACATACTTCTGTCCCTCTTCTGACTTTTCTCTGTAGAGTTAATATAATATCTGAATGTATTTTATTGTTTTGTCTTTCATAGGTGTGTCCAAATTAAAAAAAAAAAAAAAAAAATTCAAGATTAAAATATGTCATTCGTCTGATATACTGTCCAGCTAAAGGCAGTATGTATGAAGCGTAGCCAAGTTGTTCTTGGAACTAGTGGAATCCGTTCTTCTAATCAGGGTAAAACAGCTCACATGTTATGGTTGATTTTCTGTCGCTATTTACAGTTGAAGAACACCACTGCCATACAAGAGAAATATCCTTGGGCATGGAAATGAACATCAATTGAATCAATCTTTATTCTATCTTTTTTGGGGGTACTGTACCCGATGACTGAAGCGTTATTGGCTGTGTACTGTCTCTATTGAAACCAGGAAGGTCTGTTCTGAACTCGAATGAACTGTGGTATCTTCTGTGGTTTCATTTGGTAATGTAATCATAGTGGTTAATTTAAGGTTGAAGGGTTTTAAGTAATTAGTATGTGATAAAGTTACACACCTACGCTAACCAGGCTGACGGAATTTAATAGTCCGACAGCTGTGCACTTCTACCCTTATCCTGGTGCTTTAGTCAAATGCTGCCATTCTGTCACAAAACTCTTGGCTCTGACAGAACAGTTTGCTCTGTGATAACAAAAAATATCCAACTTGAGAAGTTGCATCATTATAAGGATTGCCTCATTTATACTTTGATGATAGTGGACCTCTTTGAAACTAGTGCATAGATATAATAAAGACATGTGGTACTTATATTCAATTTTAACTATTTACTTGCTTGGATTAGTATTTGTAAAAAGTTCACCAATGTTTTTGTGATTTTGGATTGTTTTGTATGCACGATTCAACATGATTTAGAATTCTCTTCAAAGACTTTTCATAAGTTGTCGATCGACTCATCCAGTCCTTCTTGTCCGCCATTAATCATGTGACCCCTTTTGGGATTTTGGGTAGTTATTTTGTATGCATGGTTCAACATTGGAATTCTTTTCACAGACTGGTTGATTAGTTTACCAAATGTTTTTATTATTACCAATATTCTGAACATCATGCGTTGAATAGACTGTTTTTTGTCTGACCACCATAGAAACAAGAAAACATAATATAAACAATAAGATAACATGTTGTTCATGATATGAGAATAATCCATTGCTGATCAAGATTTGAGGTATTGAGTCTCTAAAAAAAAAATTAAAAAAAATTCCCAAATTGCCAATCAAACCTTTCACAAGAAATTTATGTCTTAGAAATATAATTACTTTACAATATTTTAAAATAATCCAATAAAATAGGTGATTTTTTTTATAATTTGTCTTTTATTAAACATTTAATAAAGATTTCTGGGGATTTGTTTTCTTGGGAATGCAATTACTTAAGAGAACCAACAACAAGGGCTTAGGCAGACACCTGTCCAACGTCCAAATGGACAGCCTGAAAACAATTGCTTCATTTGGACACCCTGTTTTAAGAAACTTTAACAAGCAGGAGATAGGAAAACTGTCAAAATTGGTCACCCTGTTATTTGAAAAGTGAAGCAAAATGACCATTTTGGACACCATTTTGATTTCTGGCTAAGCCCCTGACCAACAAGTAAACAAATTTCATAATCTACAAGTTTCCTATCATGTCTGCTACATATAGGAATTCAGACTGATAAACGTGTTTATTAGTAGGATAATTTATGTTAAATGCTGAATAAGGCCAGGTGTTACCTATCTTATCGGCCCCTAAAGATTTTGTTAACTTCTCTCTTAAATGGAGCATCTATAAAGCTATCCATCAAATTCACAGCTGCCTCTATTTACTTAATCAATATCATTCTTTATGCTCTTTTGTAATGCAGTAGATTCATTCCTACTGCTTACATACTGTGTGAGGATCAACCGCTTATGTTGTATAATTCATTGAAAAGGGGATGGGTTTTTCACTAAATCTTAACCACCCTCTAAGGGCAGTTTGTTTGAAGAGAAGCAACGCTGTCTTTACTTAGCACTGGCGGAAAATCAACTTTCCAACATTATTGAAATGCTTCACATCTTGGTTATGCTAGTGTCAATTATTGTTGGAATACACCGTCGTCATATAAGCGAAATATCCGCACAGCGTAAAACACCAATCAATCAAACAATCACTAAATCCAAACCAGTCAATACATTTCTCTTGACATCATCAAAACCTTTTTTTTTTTTTCTCATTGGCCACATTGTCTCACCGTGCAGAACATTCAGAGCTTATGCAATACACAAACATAAAACCATTTACCATTGAAAAATTAGATTTAATGTATTAAAAATGGATCATTTACAGCTTTATATACAGGGAATATTTGCCCGAGGACTATTAGTCGGTAACACTGGATTAAATCGGTATAGTGGATTAGAGATAGTTCTTCAACATGGTGACGTGGGCCCGTGGCTGTGGCTTAGTCGTAGCGTATGCGCTTACTTATCCTTCGATTTACCGTTCACGGGATCAAGTCCGTCTGTCGACCATCAGGTTTATGAGTGAGTCACGCCATGTGGCTCCGGCAATCGCCGGGGTGGTTTTTATGAGGTTTCCTCTCGGTTTCCCACCATTATGAGGCAAGGAACAGTGTGAAGTGGACAATCCTTCATATAAGTGAAATACCTTTGAGTACGTTAAACCCCAATCAAATAAACAAAACAAATAATCAACACAGTGACATCTTCTAATAGCTGATTAAATTTAATAGCATTTCGAGCAATCGCCCAGGCAAATATGTAGTAATTTTAGTTGACTTCTTCAGACTTTTGTTTTATTGTTCTCGTGTCGAAACAGTTTATAACTACGCCGGTATAGGTTACATTGTTGAGGACAGTTTAGGTTTTATGAGATTTCTGTTCAGTTTCCTGGTATAATTTGAATCCTTGATCCTCATAAATGTACATATATGGCAGTCCTCAAAATAACTAGGTCATATTGGATTTCTGAATAGAATTATGTTATTTTAAGAACATGGGGTTTTTTGGCTGTAAGCCAAAGGAAACAAATGACTGTATAGGGAAGAAATAAAAGATGTGTCACATTATAGAATAAATCTCTTCACATTTTTAGAAAATAAGTGTTAAAAATGGTAAGTTATTATAATTTTAAGGCTTTTAAAGTTTAATTGACTTCAAAACATTGCCTTCTTACCGGCGCATAATTTATTGTAACGTGATGACAGGATCCATTATTCTGTGAAGAATTTTGAATAAAAATATTGAATTAAAACTCACCACTTAATTGCTTTTTTCAAGGCCACATAAAAAATATTCCAACTTTTAAATGGTTTCAAGGATTCCATCGTAGTTAAGTAAGGAACAGTGAAAACTGGAAAAAATCTATCACCATATAAGTGAATACCCTTGAGTAGGATGTTAAACCCGAATCAAACAAACAACTTCACTGATGTTAACATGGGTTATTGTTTACAAGTTAAACAGTGTGAGAGAAAAGTATAGATTCTCATCTGTTCATGGGGAGAAAATTTGGGTCATTCTATCTGTAGCTCAGATGGGAAAGCGGTCAAAGATCTCAGGATCCATTCTTAGCAGAAGCAGCTTAATTTCCTTTTATTTTACGATCTCACAGAAATGTAATATCAATAGCTGTGTGTTAATATATTTTGAATAAATGAAGAGAGAAAAATTTGCTTGCCTCCACCAGGATTCGAACCCGGGACCTTTGTGTTACAGCCCCAACACTCTACCGACTGAGCTACTGTGTGTTATATATATTCATATTACAAGGACTCAGAATTATGCAATTTTCTAAATGGTAGAACTGCTGTATTAATCTGGTTATTGGGGGATTGTTACATTGGACTCGTATTACTCGCTACATAGACAGCCAGTCTGAATCGCTAGGTCTCCTAGATGAACATTGATTTTCTACAGGAATTGATCGCCTCACTGTTTGCATTCTTTAAATAAGTGTTTCGTTGAGACGTGGGCTGGGACAACTGGACAACCAAGCTGTCAAGTTCCGCCTTCTTTCAAGGTGGTATCACTATGTGGTATTAGAAGCCTTTGTTCTTCAGGATTTTGTGCCAGATATTTCTTGAAATTGGATTATTCATTTAATATTACTCTGTGTTGCCTGTATTCTCCCTCTGTACAGTTTTGACGTGGAAAGACACTCATGGTAGGTTTTTCCCATCTGGTATATCTTACTGTGGATTATATACTTTGTAAAAAGATAAACCAAGGTACAGGGTTTTGAATGCGGTGTTCAGACATATAACACATACTGCACAGATATTGACAAATCAAAACATTTCAATTTTCAAAATATGTTCACACCACAGCATAGCTGGAATACTGCTGAATGTGGCGTAAAACAATAATCAATCAATCAATTTTCAAAAAGAAAAAAGTCTTATAAAGAGCAGACTTCGAGGCTTTTAAATAACATTATTCACACTGATGAGTTTCTGAAAAGTAGAGAAAATTTACAACTCCAATGAAAGATACACATGGATACATGTACATGGTGTTTATTTTAAAACCATTGTCAATAATTCAATTCTTGACAATGGTTTTAAAATAAACCGAAATGTTGAATCACCATGCATGTTTTATTGGAGTTGTAAATTTACTCTACTTTATCAGGCTGTTTCTTACTCAAGTTTAACTCTTTTATATATATATTGGCTCTCTTGTATCTGTCTCTGAGTTTATTTATAATGCAATAAGAGTTAAGACAACCATCATAATATGTTACCATCAGACATTGATGAGTCCTCCAGTAAAGGATACTTATTTATGGTTGGGTCGTACACCCTGGTGATGTAAGTGGTGCACCTTGAACACCAATCAATTTGTCTTTCAAATGTGTGTTAACAATGTCATTGGGTCATTAATGTACTAGAGGATTGTAGATTACCTTATTAAACAGATTGTAATGCGAAATCTGTCAATTGGATGAGGCAAGAGCCTACACACAATGTATATCTAGTTGGTTGTGTCAGAGATTTTGTAATGGGTGGTTAGACGAAACTTTATGGTGCTCTCAGAGCAAATGGGGTAGCTAAGACTGATATGTTTATGATGTCTTCGTATTGTGTCCTCTTATTGTCCTGCGGGTGGAGCTTCATGTTGCCCTGGTGCTCTCGGGGCTAAAGTTGAAAAGCATGATGGGTAGTCAGTACCTTAGTCAAAGTTTCTATAAATGGAGAATGCTTGAACTTTGTCAGGTTTAAATATGTAAAACGATTTTCACCAATGCTGCGCATCCAGTGTGAAAATTAGTCCGTTGCCTAACTCATCTCTTAACACTTTATCAGTCCAAGATTCCAAGAATATACCTCAAGGATGTTTTTTTAAGAGCAGGATGTTTTGTTCAGAGTAACATTTAGAAAGGATACATTTCACGTGTCTTGTTTGGGTTATGGACAAACAATAAGAGCTAGCTAATCATTCTGTCAGTTTTGTGGCGAGCAGTTATTTCTGTTGTAAGAGAAGTAATTTTGAGATAGGAGTGACTGAGCTAGTTAGAATTTGACAGGACTTTTACCAAAATAACCACAAATGACTCCCTAACTCTACTGATACCTCCCCCGCTGCTTCTTGCCATTAGCCTATCAACTTTCTCCAGTAGAAGTTGTAGACTGGTGCAGTGGTTATGGAAATGTGATAGTGAAAAGCTCTCCTGGGGTCATTCAGTACAGTCTTAAAACCATCAAGGTCAAGCAGCCTTGCTAGTTGTTGTGATAACTTTTGGTTGGCCTCTTCATAGCTAAATATGATTGGTCTAATTTAAAAACAAGCACCTGCTGTTGGTCCAAATCAAAATGATAATACCTTTGGACTGACTGACTGACTGACTGACTGACAGTGGTCATGCTGTCTTTAAATCACACCCCAAAGATGCATGTGTTGTAATACACAACCGTCTACAGTCTTTTAAGTCAAACAGCTTAGAGAATGGCATAAAACAACAATTAATCATTAGTCTCTGTATATTTTGCAAAAACAAAACAAATACACTGGCGACAAACCATGTTAGTTTTAATTGTGAATTAGTCCTGAAATGTTACAAGTTAAATATATAGGCTTCTTTGTCTTTTCATTGTCTTGCTAACATCGATACTCTACCAGTGGACCTAAGAAATATAGGGGAGTCAAACAAAATGATTCCAGGTCTCAAAACTTAAGAATAGGGTTGAAACATGTGTTTGGGTAAATATATTTTGTGTAAAATCATAATTTTTCTGATTTACTGTATTGTAAGAGAAACCATTTATATAAAACATCTCGTAGTCATCAATTTTACCTTGTAAGCTCACCCTGATAATCTATTAAACAGATAACTTCAGACCTAAGGAATAGCTAAATATATGCTGCTATTTGCTCATAGATGATGGATGATATACATTATCAGCTTAGAATAACATATTCTCTGTACTACTTTGAGAAAATTCAGGTTAAAACAACATAACTGTTGTTACTGTATCATATAATATAGAACCTCGGCTCACTTATGTTGGTCTTATACTGGGATGTAACATGTCACTGTTAAGGGTTAGATTTAAGTTTATGTTAATTTAGTTACAGTTAAGTGTTAGGTTCATTATAAGGTTGTGACCTTAAAATTGTTGATTTGTCTGCCATGAAGGAACAGCTTCTCTGCCTGAGTCCAGACATTTTTTTGTTACATGTTTGTTAAAATTTAGGCTTTTTATAGACCACTTTGTAATTAAAACAACTCTCAGCAGGGTAACCTAGGTTCTGTTCGTTCTCGGAGGTTTCCCCTTGGTTTCCCACCAAGTAAGACAGTAAGAAGTGGACAATCCATATAAGTGAGCTACATGTACACTTAACTATGACATCAAACAAACAGACATAACAAGGAGTATTTGAACAGCTGTCCACCATCCAGGACAGTCTATTGTTCAGAGAGCAACCCCTTTGGCTCCGTTGACTCACCATCTTTATATTCAGTAAGCCAGTGGTTAGAGAGAACTCACCGTTGGCAACACAAAATAATCTGTTGTTTTGGAGTCATGTGAGAGAAGTGACCTGATATACTGCCTAAAACCCCAAACAAACAAACAAATCCTGTCTCATGATTGGTTCTAGCCAGTAAGGTCTAGGGTGGTTTCCAGTAAGGTCTAGGGTGGTTTCCAGTGATTTCCAGGGTGTTTCCAGTTATATCTAGGAAGGTTTCCAGTGGCATCTATTCTAGGGTGGTTTCCAGTGATGTCTAGGGTAGTTTTTAGTGGCATCTAGGGTGGTTTCCAGTGGCGTCTAGGGTGGTTTCCTCTATCCATTGAGCTAGTATGTTTCTGTGTAAGTGAAATTACCTTAATGTTGTGTAAAACTCTAATATAATAGGCATATTTTGATATGGTGGGAGGAGCTTAAATATGCTGGCGAATACCAATTAATAAACCAATAGTGTGTCCAGTTTCATCTTTGATGAGGTCTGCAACTGATGTTTAAGAAATTGAGTGCACATTATTAAGTTTGACATAAATAAAGCATAAAAAATTCCTATAACAATGAAATATTTGAGAATGGAATTTTGCTATTATTAAAACTGTCATGTTCTCTTCAATGAAAAATATGTGATACATTTCAACAATAGATAATATGTTTTACTTTGGGGGGCATGGCAAAACAACAACAACTCTCTACCTCCCAAAGCAACCACGACTAGAAGCTGGTACTTGGTGGTGGTAGCTACGATAATGATTCATAATCTCCAAGGTTACCGGATACATTGTAGACTGACCACAGTGCTGGTCTTCCAACACCACAATATAGTGACAAGTCATGTATAAAGCAGTCCTAACATATATGTGTTTGTTGACAATAATGCACTCTACTTCCAGTTCATAAGCAAAATCAGCTAAATGTATGGCTAAATGCTATTTCCGGGAAACAGAATTGCTTTTAAAGTAATTCTGTATTACCTACTATTGTTAGTCAGGCAAAAAGAAGCATCAATACTTGTTAATTGTCTTTGCTATCAGAATGAGAAGTTAGCCTTTCATTAAAGTCTATGTAAGGCAAATTCTTAAATTTGTTTTTTTATTTGATTAATATTTTATAAGAGAAGTTCTGACCACCCTGTTGTTTTAACCACTTTTTTACTTTCATCGGTTCATATTGTGGGGAAAACATTTTTATGTGAAATTCTTGTTTTTATACACTCAATAAATGTCAGGCATCACTTATTTCCTCTTTTTAAAAGATCTCTTGGTCAAAACATAGCAGATATTTGTCAATCTTGAAAAAACATAAATAAATGATTCGTGTCATGTTTTAGTCCAGATTCTTGTAGATCTGTGTTAATGGCTCTCTGTTAATAATTAATGTATGAGGTGCTTTACATTTGTAGCACAGTGATACATCTTTGTTTTTTTCACCTACAGCTTGTCAGTTTGAGTTGACCCATTTACTCCGCTATATGCCTCACCTAGCCGTTATCATGGTGGTGAGCAATGTACCTTTTTACCAAACTTTGTAAGATGCCGACTTTGAAACAGTTTTGGATCATTAGTTATTCCGTTTCTGATTGGCTTACTAAAAATAGAATCCTGTGTAACTGTATTATATGGAATACAAAGAGAGATTTTAATACTTTACCGGAAGATGGACAAGAAGGCTAGCGTAGTCTGTTGAATGGTAGGATAATTCCATGGAAGTGGCTAGCAATGCTGAGAAAGTTTGTAAGTTATCTCTATCACACTTTGGTATATTCAGTGTAATGGAAATGATAAGTTTAGGTTTGATAGCATATATTACTCATTCACGTTACTGGAGTTACTTCCCTTATCTGCCATGTTTTGCCAGCTATGACCACTTTTACTGCATTGCTTGTGGAGGTAAAACATGTGTTCATATGTGTGCTAGTGGGAAACAAGTTCATCGAGTCTAGCTGGTGTATAGTTCACCTGTTTAAACATCTGACAGGGGAGGAAGTGGCCGGAGCTCTACTGGTCTACTGACTCTAAACTCTTACAGCCTGGATAAGGTCACTCAAATGGTAATGTAGATAGGATATTTTCTAATTAAGTGGTTTACTCTATAAGTATTATGTATGCTTTACTGCTCTGTTTTGTGAAGAATCTACGCATTGAGCTTCTGCAGTGTATGTGATACTTTCCCTGAGTGTGAATAGCTTCATTAAAATAGGGATACTGGTTAGACGGTTTAATTCAGTGATTAAATATATATGTTGTTATTGATGGTTAGGCTGATATCTTATATTATACCATGCATATTACCAGGTATTATAGTATGAAGGTTTTTAAATGTTGTTTATGTCTCTGTCTTAGATGCCTGATTTGAACGGAAATCTGGCTACCATACAATACATGTAATAATGCCGGGCTCTTTTACCATGTTTCCTTACAATAGTATTGCATAGCATCTTGTGAGTCGGTCAACCATTTTGTGGGCGGGATTATGTCTGGTAGCTTCTTTGATAAACTTGGTAATGTTTTTCATTTTCTGCTGGTTAATATTTCTTGTTTGGGAAATGTGAAAGGACATGCTGATATTCTTTTAACAGTTTCTGACTATTTAGGGGGATGTGTATTCCTCACTGAAATTTACCATATTGTCTGGTTTTAGTGGACTTTTACTGGCTAATTTAATTATAGCCTTGAGACTAGTATTGTTTATGTGTAACAAATATGTCAGAGATTTTAATATTTATAGACGGCTCAGTTAGGAAAACGGATAGGAATAGTTATTTATCCTGTCAAAAACTGATATTAGAAAATATTGGATTGGCCATTGGCGGGAAGCTTCTTGTTGCCCTGGTGCTCTCAGAGCTAAGGGGCAGCACTCAGATGATCTGATTGTAATCCTTTGTATTGCATCATGTGATTTTCTTGTCATAGCATTAAAGATATTTCTTTCAGCCACTTGGCTGGCACATCATCATTTGAGCAAAAATAACGTTAGGTACAGTCCAAAAAGCAATCAATTAAGGAAGTATTGCCTTCGTTAATAGGAATATACTTTTTGAGATGATACATTGGTTTTAATCTGATAATATACATGTCAGTCTGATGAATCTTTGACAATCTATGTATCACACACTGCACTTAATACTATTATACTTCATCACATTCATTGCCATATTTTTAAATATAAACAACACTGTTGAGTAAGTATCTCCTGTTAGGATAGGCCCTCTGGCTAAGGGCATTTGGTTTGAAGAGGAGCAATACAGTTACAGTCTGTACTTAGCACTGGAGGAAATATAACTTTCCAACATTATGGAAACGCTTCACATCTAGATTGTGCTAGTGACAATTATTGTTGGAATACACTGCTGTCATATAAGTGAAATGCCCTTAAGCACGGCATAAAACACCAATCAATCAATCAATCAACCTGTTAGGATAATAGATCATAGCCATTGAGAAAATCTATGTCTTTGAGATTAGTGGGGCATAAACCCTGTAAACCTGGTGCCGTCAGAAGTGTAACATTAAGCTGATCTGTTTGTGAGGTCTTGGTATTGAGACCTGTGAGTGTCCTGTCTTGTCATTGTTTGTTGTCAGTGGCATCAAAGGTTGTTGCCTTCACCCATTGGACTGACACGCTGTCATATGAGTGAAAGAACCTTAAGTATGGCACTCACAAGCTCACACCAGGATCAAGTCCGCCTGTCGAACCTCAAGTATATAACAAACACAAGCTCACACAATGTTGAGTCTGTCATTGCTACATCTGCGCCCGCCCAACCTTTATCAATTTTATTAATGGAGCAATGGGCAGCAAACTAAAGTTTTTTGTTAGGGCCTCAATTCTGGTATTTCTCAGATCCACACAGTCTATTAACTGTGCTGCAATACTTGATCTATTCTAGCCAACGACCTGAATTCCGCAGCTAATCTGATTCTTGGGAATCTACTATATTTGATTGGCAGACTTTCGATAAAATATCCATGATGACGTACGTTGATTCTTCTTCCACGACCATGTCATTATTAATCATGTTATTATACTGATTACAAAGCCACTGACCTGGCTGGCAGTAAATCGTTGTCAAGGCTGTGTAGATTTAGTCTACAAAATATAATCATACTCGTTGAAGATGTTCACTATGATAACTGTTCATTTTATTTTCTTTGTATATGCATTAATAATTCATATTTTGTCGTTACAACGTTTGAAGCCATATTGAACAGTTACATCTTCATTTCTTTAAGGTATTGCATTGAATCATATTTATTGCTTGTATCTGTTCCTTTCTTGTTGCATTTGTTAGTGAAACCATTGTCATGACATATACACAGTCCGCCTGTCGACCAAAAAGAACATGAGTTTGTTACACGATGTGGCTCCAGCAATCGTAGGGGTGGTTTTTTCCCAGTTTTCCACCATATTTTAGCAAGGAACAGAGTGAAATGGACAATCCGTTGTCTTATAAGTGAAATATCTTTAAATACGACATTAACTCCCAATCTAACAAACTAACCAATAAACACATTGAGTGTTATTGGTTAGTTTGTTAGATTGGGACATAGCTGTCAGCTATGGAGGAACATGAATTTTCCAACAAAGCATTTGTATAAATAAACAAAATCAAATCCCGGTGGAGGCAAGCAAATTTTTCTCTCTTCATTTATTCAAAATATAAATAAACACTTCACATTATGTACACCAACTTGATATAAGTAAAAAAAAACAACCTTATATCAACCAATCAATCAACCAACCCACTGTTGTTAGAGAATTCCCTGTGCCTTGGTGCTTTCACAGCCAATGGGCAACCCAAGGCAAGGCAAACCCCATGGTTTGTTGTGGTCACTTGCACTGTAAAATCACACAATTTTTGTCCATGTGTCGAGTCCAGTTTATATGATCTTTGATCTTATGACTTCTTGTGCCAGGGACGTTTAGATTTATTTCCATCACCTATTGAACTGGCACTTCTCCTTTATTAAGATAGATAGGGAATGCCAATAGGATTCAGTCTACCAAACATAATATGAAACTTATTGACACTATCCACGTGAATATATATTAGTATCCATGGATATACAGTATTTGGAAATATGTTTGTTTGTTTGTTTGATTGGGGTTTAACGTCGTACTCAAGGGAATTTCACTTATATGACGACGGATTGTCCACTTCACACTGCTCCTTGCCTTATTACGGTGGAAAACCGGGATGAAACC
>JAQQZZ010088680.1:0-18047 GCA_030265115.1 Mopalia vespertina
GGCATTCGTTGAGCATAAAATCTGTACATGCATTTACCTTTCTATTAAATCCTCCTTTCGTCCTCTTGTAGATGCTCTTCTTTCTATTAATTTAATTTTAAGTCGGGATAGTACGTAAGCTTTCCATACTCTGAAGTCATGTTTAACCTGCATCCAAATCGAGGCTACATTTCACCACCACTAAAACTCGAGCGCCCTCTTCTGGACATATACGGCGGCGGATAACCCCATTGTATTGACTTCAACGACAAGAAACTAGGTACTGCGTCGATACGATCTTTGTTTGCGTTACCTCCCCTGGTGACCAGCACTGTCATGACAACCTTGCAAAAAAGGGCCTGGCACCAATAGGATGTTTCCGATAGTTGTGCCTCATTTAAATAAAGCGATTGTAAAGGAGATATGTTTGAACTATGTTTTTGTCAATCGAAAATCGATTTCAACAGTAAGTTTTATTAAATTTTGAAAACGAAATTGAAGTGGAGGCGGCCATGTTTTTTTTATATAATATGGGATTGACGGCACGATTGAAATCGTAATCTTAATCGTGGAGTAATCGTGGTGATTCTATTAGATATTATCAGATCTTGAGGTCCGTCGTGACAATCGTGTCACGATCTCTGACGCTCTGTCATCACCAATAGTTTAGGGTTGTAGTGTTCACTCTGTAGAAGTTCAAGAAACAATTACGTCCACAGTCAGTCGTCCTGTTTATATATCCGTCGCGGTCCAATCGTAGCTCCAATCCTGGTCATTTTAAATCCTTATCGTCAAAAACATCACGACCACAATGATATCCTATTGCAAGGGCTCGTGATAAAAGTATCAGAAAGTATCCGAACGTATCTGCACAAACTCGATCGTCCCAAATTGGGACTCTGATCGTGAGTAGTATAGAGCGAGCAGCTCAGGTCGCATTTGCTATTCCATAACATGTCCAGTATCATACCGGACTACATGTAAGAAGGATTGTACGTTAATGAGTACAAATGGCCGGCGTCCTTGACGTGACGTCACCGGGTGCACGTGATGGCGTTGTGAGGGGATCACCTGAGTGAATGACAAGTGTGTCGTCTGCTTGTTTAGGAATTTTTGCGGTTACATTGTGTACAAGTCAATGACTGAGTTTTGCTCCTTTCAAGCTAGCGTGTTCACAAACATTTGTGACGGACGGACGGACGGATGCCGAGTAGTATTTCTACGTTCCCACTCCCCCTACTATGGTAGTGGTGGACAATAATGAATTGTATAGCAGATGAATATTAGCAGCTGTTTGTCTCTAACGGTAGCGGGGGAAAAGATGGCGCACCGTTGGTTTGTTTAATGAGGGTCGAACAACAAATTCGGCGATGTACTAGACTGACTTAGGTTTTCACGGAGGACTCTGATGTGTGTCATATCATGTAGGACGCTTGTGTGCGTTTTGGGCCATCTATGTGAGTTAGACGACAAATTTATGTTGGACCTTGACATGAAACATACGGGTAAATAACAATATAGGGAACAGTTACGTTACACTTGGGGGTGGAAAAAGAAAGTATTACAGACTCACAGAAACATAAGTTTTCCATAATCAACAATGTCTGAAGGTTTTGAAACTTTAATGGTTAGTTCGTGTTTCAAGAGGAAACAAATTTACTTATACATGACCAACTGCATGCTAACTGTTTACGGACACTACACAGGGTATAATTATCCATAAACACAGCATATATGTCGATAAAGTTTCAATATTTTGATAGGCTTATAACAAGTTCATATATACAAAGAAATCTTTACTATAAATAGAATGCCTGGAAAAATTTTAATAGTCAAAATGTACTCAATATTTGTCTTGTCTTGTTTTTCAGTAAAATTGCGTGCATTTCAATTCCTGTCAAGTATTTACATTACCAGATAAGGGTTCATACTAATGCATAATAGAACATTAATCCACCTTTCTTTGAATTCAGAAGTTATACTGTTCAAGAAAAATGTTTGTACATTGCTCAAAATGTGAAAACAAACTGTGGTCCAACTGGTTACGGACACTATACATAAACAGAAGAAAAGTGACAAAAAAAAAAGATTAACCCTATTTATATACTTCAAGGAAAAATTGTTTAGCCGTGGTCTTCTGGATGAGGATAGTGTGTTTCAAGTACAGCCATACTGCGTTACTTGGCATTGGAGGAACATTATTTTTTCCAACGCCGCGAAAAATAATTATTTCATTATATTAGAGTAACAATTAAATACACTGCTGTGACTTAAGTGAGATACCCTTGGACACAGTGTTAAAACACCAACCAACCAATGTTAGCAATGATTTTTAAACATATTATAGCCTAATTCTATATCTGGGTGCAAAGATTCAAAGCTCTTGAAATCATCTTGTAATATCATTATTTGCTTTTGTATTGTTTTGCCCATCTTCTGTCTTAACTTTAAAAACATCTTTCTTTTTAGGCACCTCTCTGTTACCTTCTGCTATTAAGTACATTTTGCTGCTTTCTTTGGGCCCATCCCTTCTCCTTTTTCATACTTGTTGCTGCTACCATTTTTGTTGTTGCACTCATTGATGTTTGTAAAAGTCTAATTTGTTTTTCAACATAAAGTCGGCTTTTCTTTATACTGTCCATGAAAGTCAAAGGAAGAATATTGTAAGCATGTTTCTTATCTGACCTTGACCTTATAGAGGTTTTAGATTAGCTATATTTTGCCTCAGTTTTGAAACAATGTGATTTCCATTTCCAGTTTAATTCAACACTCTGGGTTTATTACTGCTCCTTCTTGACAGAGAATTTTTTATGTTTGGTAAGATTGCAATAATTGGTTTTACATTTCTACTCTTTTTGCCGAGTTGGCAAGAGTGATTTTTTTTTACCTGTCTGCATTTTGCAAACCATGAAAAGAAATGAAATAGTTTTGACAGTTTGTTCTTGTTTATGGTTGGGTGTTTATGGGATAAGAAAATGTTTCCCAGTTCACCTGCATTTTACAAGTACAAGTTCTTTTCACTGCCAACTTCTTTTTAAAACCTTTTAAGACCAGTCAATATTTTTTTTGTTTATTTTGCCTCTTAATGTTGCGATCTTTTTTCCTTTGCTATTTATCTCAGAATCTCTTCCCTTTTTCGCTTTCTTCATTTTTCTAGTTCAAAATTACTACATTCGCTCCTTTGTTTAAATCGTGCCAGTTTCTTTCTCTCTCGCCCCACTTCTCACTGCATCTCTCATTCAAGTACATTTTCAAATTCAATTTTCTTTTGTCATCTTAAATCCATGTGAGAAAGAAGTAAACAGGCTTTTGTATATTTTTTTATGTATGTCTGGTTGTAACTTACTTTTCCTAAATGTAACTATTACAATATAACTTTCTTGTCATTCACCACTAACTTTATTGTATTATTAGCTCGCTGAATGGATCTATCTTGAATAAAAAATATCATTTAAAAGTAATATTTTCAAGTTCAATGCTTAAA
Organism: Mopalia vespertina; assembly: GCA_030265115.1. NCBI lineage: Eukaryota > Metazoa > Mollusca > Polyplacophora > Chitonida > Mopaliidae > Mopalia > Mopalia vespertina. The sequence continues at coordinate 3,464 of JAQQZZ010088680.1, forward strand.
ATGAAATTATGATAATTGCCCATGTTTGGTTACGGACACTACAAATACAACAACACAATTGAAAAAGATCAACTTACCCGTAATTGTATAATAACTTTATAACTTTGCTGATTCTAAATTAAGATTGAATGAGTAGATTTGGGAACAAAAAAGAAAAACTACATGATATCAATACCATTAACAACTGAGCCTATGGTTTTCAGTTACCTCTTCTATGGAAAATGAAGCTATTTATAGAGAAGATGCAATTGGAATATTCCACTGATGGCATTATTACTTTTGGCTGAAAAAATATGATGACATCCTACTTGACGTTACGGACACTACAGTGTTTTTGTAGTGTCCGTAACCATAGTCAGGATCCTACAGTCCAAAAAAGGAAACAATTGACCAAATATTGTTTGTTATTATCTTATTAGGACCTTATATAGTTTTAGCAAAGATTAATATATTTCTTCTGGTCGTTTATCTGACAAATTTACTACTGGTTACGGACACTACATATTTTCAGAAAAACAGAAAACTACAGTTGAGAATTCTTAAAAAAATATTTCTTGCTATCCAGCTTGTTCAATTCTTTTTGACCCTGGTTGATCACTCCTGAACTTTACCTTTATGCACAAGGATCAAAGGAAAACAAAAGCAAATGCTGGTTTTAAGGCACATAACAAATAAGTGAAAATCGGTATGGAAATTGCATAACGAACCATCAATTTTGCTTTTTTCCTCATATCTCTGCTTATTATTGAACGATTTTAACAAAACAGGTATGAAACTGTTCTTTATTCATGTGTCTACCAATCTTATATTCAAAATACCAACTTATCACATCAGGTTATTCTGAATTCATGTCTCAGATTTGGAAGATTTCAAGTGCAACAGCATAACGTTGAAAAAGTGCAAGTTTTAGGGTACATTTTTTGCTTTTATTTTCAAACGATTCTAGATAGAGCACTGAAAGTTTGACTCAAGCATCAGAATTCATTGGTAAACGTCTTAGCATCAAACTTGTATTTATATCATGAACAAAGATGTCTGAAATTACCGCATAACACTGGGGGAAAAATTGTTCTCTTTTTTGTGATTCACCCGATAAAGGTCTAGGTTGTTAGACTCAATACAGCCGTCGAAGTTTGAGATAACTCCGTGGCGTATCTTTGAGCTGAGAATATGTACTATCTGTTTACAAACGGATACTTATTCATACTTATACGATGGGGGTGTAGGGGTGTAGCTTAGCAATACAATGACATTGGATACACTGTTTTATCAGAGCAATATGACATGTTAAGAAACCAGAAATTCAGTGTAAATTAGCTAATCAAAAATAAACAATAAATCCCAAGGATGAAAACCGTTTGTATGATCTTCTTCTGATATGGTTCAAAGTCTTGGCCTGGCATCCGTCAATCCAACACGCCGCGATCTCAGTCGGTTAGCTGCCGAAGACAAGCCTATCTCCAGGCATTAGCATTACTTTATGAGGAAGGGTCACTATACCGTCTGAGCAAACATTGCCTCGAGACTTTAGACATTTTTGACCAGTTGCTGAAACAGTCTGGAATTTTAACTGATTTAAGTCCTCGAAGCTTAGTATGTCCGATTTGCCCCGGACTCGAAATATACTGTTTTGCACACAGTTTGAAAGTTTGGGCTCATACGGTTTATGTAAGTTGATCCCAAATCTTGGTAATAACGTTCAAACCCAAACGTCCTTTTACCTTTAACTGATTGTTCATCAACAGGTTAATCCTTAAGAACAAGTACACAGCGTTTAGGCCCTGCTACACCTTAGACCATTGGCAGCTATTTAAGTTGACCAATTACTAGCTGTCAACTCATTGATTGCATAAAGACTTTATTTCTGTGTTAAAAAGTCTTTGTAGCCGTTGTAATTGGACGAGTGTCGAGTTAGCAAGAAACATCTATCCTCCCCCTCCCATTCGGAAAGTAACAACGGAACATTGTTCCACATCGTGTTAACAAGTCGACACAAGGTGAGCCAGTCTTCTCGACACCTGTCACAAGGCACACTGTAATGGATGAATCATGATTTTCTGACTTTGAGCTGGATTATTATTACCTTCTTTTCTAGGTAAAGAAGAGGTTCGACGAAATTAATATTTGGGTTGTCCCATAATAAACTGTTTTTGTAGATGGTTAACAGAGACTGATAAATCCCCATCACCGAATACAATAGATAGAACAATGAAGATAACTTCAGTGTCATTGCTTAATTGGCGAAGTTTATTTTTGTTCTGGCATTTCATTTAATGTTAAAAGAAACAAAATCAGCTTGTTGCTGAGGGATCATTGGACGACTGGGCTAATTTCGTCAATCCAATCTTTCACAGAAATATCTTGTTGGTGTCTAGGAAGACTACAAAATTTCATAGCTTGGCGTTTCGACGGAAGATACACAACTCTGTCATTTCTCGGTTGAACTGCGTCGGCAGGATTCATCTCAGACGCCACGGCAGACACACACATTCTAGACTACAGGGGCCGGTCGTTCGAAGCGTTATTAAATTTAATCCGCTATTTTATTACGTCACGCCATGTTGTTGGTCTCTCTCACCCGGTATTAGCGATTTTTTAATTGGTGTAAGCGACTAATACTCTTTTTAGCAGTTGGCCCCTGATCTAACTACAACGGGAAACAGGTGCTTCGTTTCTCAAACCAAAATGACTTCTGATTAAGGACATTTTGTTCCACGGAGACATTGTGTATTAACTAAACACTTGAGGAATATGGATTTCGAGAAAAACGAATCAATTATTCTTAAAAGTTATTAGCGTGTGCAAAGCAAACATTTAATATTTAATGAATGTGCTAGTATATCTAATCAGTGTTTGAATACAAGGCCGTCGTTAAACGGAAATATCGTTAGGTACGTCGGTAAACTCATATCATTCAATTCAAACTGTGACAAACCTATCAAGGTTCTACAATAAATTCATCAGAAGTTGTCGATTTTATCATATTGTCAGCATTGATCCATTTACTTTCGAATAGAACAGTTAGTTAGTTAGTTATTTAGTATAGTGGTGGCTCCATTCAATTGAATGATGTGCACCGAATAGAACAGTTGACAAATTTGGCATTTTTCGTTTATAAAAGTCAATAAAACTTTGTTGATACATTCAGTCTTTCTTAGATCTTTACAAAATTTCTAATCATTTATTCAAAACTAATTTGTGACTGTTTTACGAAGAAAAATGGTTATCTTTATAACGTACCGTTTGACGAGTAAATTAACGATAATCAAATTTAACTCTTCTAACTATTTCTGTCTAACGTTCCATTTCATGAAGCAGAATTGGGACCTTCAAAACTTAATGCTTGAAGGGGCGAAAAGGGTATTTTTGAGCCTGCCGTTTAACGAAACAGAGTAGACATATCCACGAGGTACTGTTTGACGTGGTAAAAATGGTATATTTAAACGTGCCGTTTGACGAAACAGAATAGACATATCTACAGCGTACTGTTTGACGTGACAGAAAAGACATCTCTATAGCGTATTAACGAAACAGAGTAGACATAACTTACCGTTTGACGAGTAAATTAACGATAATCAAATTTAACTCTCCTAACTATTTCTGTCTAAAGTTTTTGTGACTTATTTTATTAATAATTGGTTTCTGTAGAGTTCAGGGGAAATATGTTTTGAGAGACGTCTCCTTGTACAGAAGAGTATGACAAGTGTAATCCAAATAACAAAAGTACTTCCCAGGGTCAGATATATCAGCCACATCGGCGAATGATATTTGAATAAATAGCCCAGTAACGTCGCATTGGTTATTTCCCCAACACATCCGCTTATGGTGAATATGCTACAAATACGGCCGTTGATTCTAATAAGACGCTGGTCCACCCAAGTGACCATAGCAGGGTACATCAGCCCATTTCCCAAAAACACAATTAAGTATGAAATCCAAACCACTATATTCGTCTCTGCGCCCACCAGTAGTGCAATAAGTCCGCATGTTATCGGAATTATAGAAGCTATCAGCACGAAAGCAGGTCGCAGAATCTTCGCCAAGAATATACCAATAAAACACCCTCCCGCCATTGCAGCCCACAGCACAGAATTTAATCTCGCTCCGTCTGTTTTAGACCATCCAAGATAATCAACCAGGAAAGGCATGGAAAATTCACTCAGTCCTACGATATATCCAGAAGCCATGAAAAACAACGCTATTAAGGTACACGCCGCTATCAGATATATTCGCTTTATTTTTGTGTTTTCCTTTATCGCTTCTTTATGGTTTTCTGTGCTAGTTTGAACTACAGGTGCTAATTTAGTCTGAATAAAAATGGCAATGAAAGGAAGAGAGCTCAGGATGCAGAATACTCCACAGATGACGAAGGGCACTATTAGCTTGCTGTTGCTGTATTGACTCGTTTCAAACAGAGGTGTCGTTAAATTCAAGAACGCTGTGTTCAATGCGGACTTGTTTGATCCCTCTTCTGCAGTTTTTAGAAGAAATGGTTCAGCTACTAAAGGAGCTATAATTCCACCTAAGGCATAGAATAGTGTTTGCCCCTGTTGATAGGAGTTAGCGTCATCTCCCCATATTATGACACAAAGCAACGTACCGCCTGCAAATAAAAAGAAAGAGTACAATGCATGTGTACAAAGATGTTGTATGTTAAAGATTGCGATACATGTCACGTGACGTAATCTTTGGGAGTGTCATTGTCAACACAAATAAAAATCCGATTAAAAAAGAAATTCAAGGAAATTAGCTGAACTAAAAAGTTTGCTTAAGTGTTTATTATTTTGGATTGATTAATTTTGTCGGTTTATATAAATAGGCTATTGGATTATATGGGTATGTATGGAATTGCCCTGGCGCTGGGAAGCTCGCACTTTCCAGCAGCGCCAAGATTCGTCCATTCAGAACCATACAATCCAATAACCCATATATATTGTACAGCTGTAGAATATCGCACGCATGGATCGTTAGGAGTATAATAAGATGAAATATTGTCACACTATACACATATTAGGTTACATCTTCTAGAACTATACTATATAGCCTGTAAATCAACCATACCAGTATCCATTGTACCCTGGAAAATATTGCAGATGAATAGAAGAGCAGCTACCAGAGGAAACATGTCAGACACAGGTACCAGCATCATGGAAATTCCCGCTAACATAGCGCTGCTTCCAAATATAAAGTCTTTATTGCACCAGTCGTATAGGAATCCACTAACTAGAGAACCCACTGTGTAACCAAGAGCAATCAACATGAAGATCAAGGAACCTTGCTCTATATCCGAATTCGTGTGAGACATCAAGTCTAGAAATGTGGCTGAAACTATCCCAAAGAACGCACCCTGTTCACATAAAGAGAAAACGATAAAATACAGAATTTGTAAAAGAATTTGATATATTGATTACTTAAAATAAGACCCACCTATGTCAATTATAATAACATGTTATACACCAAAGCTTAGCAAGGACATGTTTGGCATCTATTCGCTTAACTCAAACAGACACAGTCTGGTTTGGTTTTAAGCCTTAGCAATTGTTCCTGATTTCCATGTCCAAATCGAAATACTTTAAAAATGCCAAAATGTTTCTCACGGAAGTGGATACAGGAATCAAATGTTTTTTGTGAACAGGCCAAGAGAGTATCCAGAATGATGAAACACAAATTATGCGTCTCGTGACTCCCGGCGATCAGACTTTAAGGCCTATATATGGTACATTCAGACCATGTATTGGCATAGCTACAGCATTTAAATGTACCAAACTGTAGCGCTTTTGATCAGATATTAATGCAAAACTCAAAACCTGAATTAAGCAGACCTACTACAGGCTTATATTTTGTGTCTTTTCATGAGGTAAACATGTCTATTTATTGTGTTAAAAACGGAATCGATTCGCCCTTCTGCTAATACTTCAAGACAACACCACGACAAAAGAGAGAAAAATGGCGATTTGGCAACAGATACTGGAACTGTATTTCCTCATCTTTAACAAGGCTAATAGGCGATTTTAGGTCGGATTTACCATATCAAATTTGTGAAAAAGTTCCATACATCAAACATTATACGAAAGCATAAATTAAAGGCATAATAGCCGGTAAGTGCAAAAACGTGAACTTACATAGGTATGTGCACTTTAACTCTGTATAAATCAAACTATGTGATATGATAGATTATTGGAATTACAGACCTCTCAGTATGCATTTAATCTTCGTCTTCAGTAGGGGTTGTACTACATTTGGAAAATACAGGTTATGAAGATTTCAGGACTAAGTCTAAGGCGAAGTGTGCTGTTTTCTTTGTGACGAAATGGCGTTTTGTTGGAGTAGAGTAAATATTCGACTCGCAAAAAACAAACACACAGATGTATGGCGATTCAATATTCCTTTGTTTTTTAACCATTGTCAAATATGGAAAACATCTGTACATAACGTGTATATAAACTAGGTCATGTTTGTCTTCTTACTAATGCATTCAGTTACATTGTCTTACGATCCATATGAAAAGAGTCCTAGTTCGATTTTGAGTTTTAATTAAGATTATTATACGAGAACCAAAGATCCGGACATTAGTAATAATGACAGAGAAGAAACATTAATGCAAGTGAGTAAGTACTGGTCAGCAAACACAATTGAGCATGTAAGATAATATAATGAACAAAGATGAATAGATCTTTAAACGTGTTTTTACAATGTGATTGAGCAGCCGGGTAGAACCAAGGACTTGACAAGATGTAACGTATACATGGTTAACAATGACAGGGGCAATGGTTCAATAAGAGGAACTTGTTCATTAAACGAAAACAATAGTAAATTCAATTGGAGAGTGATGAAAGAAACCATTTCTCCCACACTGAAAATCGTAAATGGGTAAATTACTCAAATAGATGAGTAAACCATCCGTCACACTGGTAACACACTTAGGAGTAATTATAAACAAATTAATGAGTACATTTACACATTGTAATGAGTAAAAATACTCATGTAGTGTGTACATTTACACAACGAAAGTAGTATTATTACACATCTGGTTGAGTAAATATACTCACCATAATGTGTCCAAACACACATTTAGTTGGGTATAACTACACTCAAAGTATCTTATATTACACGTCTTTTGGGTAAAAATAAACCCCGAAATGTGTAATATTAGTCCAAAGTGGGTTACTGGTGGGACGGGAGGTTTACTCATATAAATGAGTATAGTTACACACTATTATCGGTGTTAGTTGAGACGATTCCAACGTCAACACGGAAAAGAAAACACATGACGACATATAGAAGTCATATAGCATCAAAATTAATCTAATCTGTAAACTATGGAAGAACGTACGGGAAGCTATTTTCTCCATTTTCTCACATTCATACACACTATGTCAATGAAAGCAGCAGAAATAAAGTCGAACATAAATTTAAAACATTAAGATTTTATTTGAAGAATATATAAAGACATTTTAATCGAAGGAGCAAGACTATAAGTCCATAACAGAGGGCACACGAGCTTCCTCACATTGTAGTAAGGAATTGTAAATTTGTATGAGAGATTTAGATTCATAAAAATTAATAACAATAATTCAATTACAAATATAGATTTTATATAGATACATGTATGAGGTATTAACTTGAACTCGGCATAAAATTTTCACATCAACACTTGACTTCACTGACACTAATATGATTTAATTTGATTTTATGTTTATCCAATACAGGCCAGAGGGCCCACTTACACAACAGATAACAATGGTAATTAAGACAAATTAAGACAATGAATTGAAAATAAAAGCGAACATCCACATGTATATACATATAAATACATGTAACTTGACCACAAAATGACAATAGTTAAAACTGTGATATCAAACAGTAGTTGTGTAGTCAGAGGTTAAGAGACATTAAAATAACATTTTCCTGTTTTTCAAAATTTCTGTTTAATGTTAAAACATCAACATCATGCTCGTTAAAAATACAGTTGTAGGCCTATAAATTCTGTGTAGATGGTAAAAAACTGATCTGTTGAACAATTATTCTACAGAAATCAGTTTTCAAGATAATTTTTTTCTAAAGGCTCATTAGAGTACATTTAAGTTGATTTGATATATAAAACAACGACCTTAAGGCAACCCCGATGAGATGTGTCAGCAATTGGATTGGCCATGATTTATTTCCATGCGCTGGGATCAATATTTCAGATATGATTGGCACCATTTAATCAATTTTCCGTTTATTCCATGATTTGAGTTTTTCTAATAGTAAATGATGAGGAACTTTATAAAAAAAAAACTATACAGGTCATAAGACAATGTAAGTTTATCATGAGAATTGAAGTAAAGTTTGTATTAAACAAATGTTAAAAAAAAAATGATCACTTCAATTTAAAATCACTTCGACCTGCAGAAAAGCAGACATCTTACATTTTTCTAGTTCATACCCTAAAAAGATTGACTAGATTCTAGAAATCTCTGCCAAACCTCTTCCAATGTGGTAAAACACAACTGCCATTGATTGCCTGGAGTCCATGTTTGTCAATCTTAACACCCACCAAGGGGTTATATGATATGGCCGTAAGATATCATCTGGTTCCTTAAGATCTCTAACCATGTGAACTGTATGTTAAACTTTGAAGAATTTTTATTAAATTGTGCTCCACTAAATAAATTAATGCTATAATTAAAGAACAGTTTTAATAAACCTAATATTGAATTGAATTGAATTGAATTTATTCACCAATTATAATTTGATACCAAATTTACAGTTTTGTATAACTTGTTAGGCGGGATTAAAACCCAATTGGGCTTGATCTATCCCAATTTTAATATACAGTTAATGTTATAAGCGTGAAAAGTAATTGTGATAATAAAAGAAGCAATTAAACATATATATACATAAGCAAAAAAAGAAATCAATAAAAAAAAATCATTTACGGTTGAAGAAATAGGTGCAGAATATTTACAAGTCTGCTTCCTTTGAGCAAAATAAATTTCATAAAACACTTAATTAGTGCATATGTATTTGCACTAATTAATGAGTTAATTTATCCCGTCAATGTCAGTTTATTACAAAATTAAATTGTAAGTCAACATAAAGTTTTGCTGGAGAAAAAATGAGGAAGCGAAGCAATTATCGATAACAAAATTTATGTTTTGGTCTGCCTACTGATGGTTGGAGTATCGTAAACAAATTATGAAACAGTATTGGCCAAAAGTCAAAGAGTACTAAGCGAGGGATAAATGCCAGAACGCTTATTTTAGGCTAAACCAACTAGTTAGTATTTACTTTCGCTTTCCGATTTCTGTCATTTTATTGAGGAATATTATATATATTAACACTGCATTTTCTGTCAAAATAGTGAATGTTATCAGCTTTGTGGTCTGTGTATACCCTGTGTTTACCGATTCCTACCGGTTTGGAAGAACCCATTTCGGATGTAGCTTTACACTCGTCATGACTTATGACGCAATGTTTCATTTTATACAGGGAGTTGGCAGCACGGGGATAATAACACTTGATTTCACCAATTATAAGGCCGTTGATAGGCCCAGGAAAGATGGGGACTCTGCCTGTGACAAACATGTTATCTTCTACTTGCCTTGTGACATGTTCTTTGAGATCTGTTTTGATCCGACAGGAGGGTAAGTTCAATGAGTTTTGTCTAGTTTCTTACATACTGTTTGGCATCAGTACATAAAAAAACGAGTTTGAATCTTTCTCCTTATTCTATTGGATTGCTAAGGCGGTAACGGGTATATTCGCTGAATCACTGTAGTGAGTCGGTTTGAAACTAACAGAATGGGGCTATTTGAGTATTGCTGAAAACAACCACAGTGCATTGCACAAAGGTAATGCAAAGTTCACGATGGAGATATTTAAATGACAATGGAAATATCTACTGAGGGATTTCATGAAATATTCATAGTGAATATGAAGATAAGTACTTGGGAAGGTTTGCTATGACCATCGCCTAAAAACTTCTGCGAATTACAGGATTGTTTGTTTGTTTCATTGAGGTTTAACGCAATATACGAGGCTATTTCACTCACATGACGGCGTGCCAGCACAATGGATGACGATTACTACCATCGACGCCACAGTCAACAAAAAAAAAGACAAGATAGCAGTTGCACGACGCATCATTAGCAAATCACTTGCATGTTGCGCATTAGCTCTGTTGGCACCAAGACAACAGGAAGTTCCTACCCGATTAATGAAGCTGTTTAGACATTCACCAACGTTGTTGACAATATATTTAGAAATAATGGGAAAATTTATAAAATTTCTTTGAACCAAAATGCTTAAACATTAACATTAATTATTATATCGTTGTGCGTGAATTAAACGCTGAACTATTTTGTTATCATTACATCGTTTTAGTGACACCTGTGATTTGGTCTACTCTGCTGTGTTCGACAATTTTTTTGCTGTAGACTTCAACGTCCTTCCAACATTGGCATTCCCTGTTGATATTGTGGTAAGTACATCGTCCATTGTTTCAATCATTTGGTTTATTCATGAAAAATAGCCGACATCGTAGTAGTATTAGATTTCTTGCTGTGGTTTAATTGTTTTTTTTGATTTTGGTATAACGTCATACTCAATTGTCCATTTCACATTGTTTCTCGCACAAAACCGGCAGGAAACATCATAAAGACACTATTCGCGATTGTCGGAGCCACAGCGTGTGACTCACTCATATTCCTGATGGTCAACAGGCGGACTTGAACCCGTGGAGGACTAATCGAAGTAGTATTAGTAAGCAGACCCGTCAACCACTAATCCACGACCGCGGGCTCGTCCATTTGTTTAATCCTCTGCTGTACTCATGAATAATAGTCCACACGGTAGATTTTTGCTATATATGGTAGCACTTACGGGATTAGACGATGATTTTCACCGTTTATGTCTGTGTGCAGCTGTATGCCTGGAAGAACTGTACTCGTTTCAACGCTCTGTTTAAGAAAAATCTACACAGAATGTAGGGTATGTCCGGAAGTGGAGTCAATTACGTGTAATATCGCGAATCACATGGCCTGACTGACAGGTCCTTTTCATGTAAAGAAGCAGACAGAATCAGTGACGCTGCAGAATTACCAGACCTAAAACTAGTTGAGTAATGGCTGACAACAGCCGATACCAGGGGTTTACCTAAAACTATCAACCCTTCAAATCCCTTGTGTACATGATGTTTACGCCGTGCATCTAGTTACAAAAATGTAAAAAAAAAAAAAAAAAAAGAATAATCATAGCTTATATTACACAAAACAATTATACAGATACGATACACTTGTGTACATGAAGTTAACGTCGTGCATCTCGCTAAGTTAATATGTTAAAGTGTGACACGCCATGCACAATGGCCTCATGTTGACGTTCCAAGATTGTTGGGTGACATGGACAGGGGCAGCAAACAGGTCGCCTTGCATTTGGGATGTTTTGTCGACTTGGGCAAATCGAACAGCGACATTTTATGATTGGAGTTTTCTTGATTTAACGTAACACCGAAAGGATATTGTGAAACTCAGCCAAATTGTCCAATGGTATTATACAAAAAACATTTAGATTCCCTAGCCTTGGAAAGATGCCCACATAAGACTTTCGAGTCAATACCACCATAATAGCATACGTTAATCAACTGAACGAATGCCAGAATGAAGGAATAGACCGATTAAACAGAATCAAATACTAGTATTTAAATCAATGCTATAATGAACGAATTAAGGATTCGAATGAAATAAAGATCCACGCTAATATGAGAACAGACAGGAAGACAAACATTGTGTGCGATATAATCATATTAAGTGTGAATTGATATTGGGTTTTTTTTTTCTCAGCAACAATACAAGCTGACACTGAGACTTCTTGACCTGGATAATTCAAATAACTTCGAACGAAACGACAACGACTTCCTGGGTGTATTGATTAATGCAAATCCTATCGCCAGTTCGAATTTCATTGACATTGCTACTACCACCTCCAATGGACTACATGAGTAAGTTTATACATACATTTCCGCCCAGAGTCAGTTTAAGTCATCTCGTTGAGCGTCAGCGTATTATAAATCACTTTTATACTTGGTCAATTGCGTTAGCCATTTTAATAATGTGAATAACCACTTAATTTGTAAAAATAATATTACCTACAAACCTATTCAGAACGGAAAACAGTGGCAATTGAAAACGTGTTGATTGAAACCCTTTATGTAACGTCAGCGACATGGCTTCATATTTACCAATATCTGACCTATAGTTATACACGTCGCCGCTCTGCTATATCATTTCCTTTTTTATTTTTCTACTTAGGCTCGCATTCACGGTTCGGGCTGAGTGTGACGTCAACTATTATGGCCCAGACTGCACTGTGTTCTGCGTTGGATTTGATGATGATACGGGCGGTCACTTTTCTTGTAACACTGGTGGAATGGCTGTGTGTTTACCTGGTAGGCTATCCCACTTTTAGAAGCTTCGCGGTTATGTGCATGTAGTGTTTATACACACGAGCATTCATATAAGCTATAGCACGATTATAATTTCTCAATAACAGTTATGTTTTCTGCTCCAATGATAACAAAGCTTAACAAATGTTCTCTCAACGTAAGCAAACAATACACTGGTGTAAAACAACTTTGCATAAAACAGTATTATGTCATAGGAAAATCTGTAATACTGTTTTAAATGTCACACTAATGCGTGATGATAGTAAGTCCGTGTATATAGTAGAACACTATATCGTTATCGGCTGCACTGCATTCCACAGAAGTAAATTACATAACTCAAATGTTAACTTAAACACACTACATTAGGATACACGTCACTGCAATGAATTGCAGTATACTACACTACAGTGCATTCCACTACAGTACACTGCATTACACAACAGCACTACATTACCCTTCACTACAACCAACAACAGTCAACTACACTATACTATAATTTGATGCGTAAATAAATTCTCATAGGTCAAGCGTACAGGTACATGTATATGTATGCTAGATGTACATGCGCAAACTGATACAGCCAGACTCCGTTACCTGACAGAATATACAAATGGAATATAGGCGTATTTTGTATTTTTACCACACATACGTTTGGTTTCGCATTTCGTTTCCATCGCTGAGTGGACAACCTCAGTAGTTGTTCGTCATCAGGCATGAGGCATGAGTCTGTCTTAACGTGTTAAAATATACTTCTAATTTTTTAGATTGTGTTGCCGAAAATCTGTAGACCCAAAAATTATAAAAGTTATAACGAATAAAACAAGTGACACCTCATTAGGTCTATGAAGGACGACTTGTCGATATTTAAACATTGCCTGTTTGTCAGTCACCGTTTAAAAAAAAAACCAGAATGTTCATAACTGTCATTTCACAAATAGACGTCAATCTTTTGTCGTTACCTCATAACTGGAAACTTCAGTATTGAATATTGTGCTCAGACGGGGTTTATACTCACGAGTCTTAAACTGAGTGATATATCGAATTAAATTAACTCCAATATTTGATTTTGATTGTTCAATTTTAGGCTATACAAACCCGCTCACCAGTCCACGGTGCATTAATGTTATTGAGCTGTGCACCCCAGGAAACCCCTGTCAAAACGGCGGAAGTTGCATCCAAAATGCAGGGGAGATAACCTTCTCATGTGATTGCTCAGGGACAGGCTTTACTGGGGATTTATGTGAGATGGATATCAACGAGTGTTCTTTCAATCCCTGTGTGAATGGAGGCGTGTGTGTGCAAGGGCCACCAACAACGTTTACCTGTATGTGTGGTCCTTCCTTTGCTGGGTTATGGTGTGAGACAACTGTCGATATCTGTCAGATACCAGCAAATATGTGCATGAACGGTGGATCGTGTTCCATCGTGTCCTTAACTACAACCACGTGCGTGTGTGCGCCTGGTTTCCAGGGTGATCGATGCGAAGTTGACATTGATGAATGCGCGGAAAATCCATGTCATAATGGCGGAGTTTGCACTCAGTTAATACCGCCAAACTTCATGTGCTCTTGCTTACGGGAAACAACTGGATCCAGGTGTGAACACTTTGTGGAACCGTGCAGAGGAAACCCTTGTAAACACGGAGGCACATGTATTCCTGGAAAATTTGGGCGGTTTGAATGTAGCTGTATTGAAGGGGTCTCCGGTGACACATGCGCAGAAGTTGGGAATGCGTGTCTGAGTGGACCCTGTATTAATGGCGGACGATGTACCGATACCATTGGCGGTTTTAAGTGTTGCTGCCCGGATGGATTTACAGGAGACAATTGCCAATGTAAGTTAATGTGTTTGGTCTACCGTCGTTATCTTATTAAGACTCGTTAGTTCAGTGGCTGACTTGTATCTCTGGGCGAAATCCTATCCAAGCAAAGGCAAATTGGAGTTTGTAGCTGACACGCTAATGCATCTGTATACGTTGCTCAGAGTGAGACCTAATGGTTAACTAGAACTAATCTAGAATACCACATATAAGCTAGCCCTTTTATGTAAATCTTTTTCATAACATATTTTATATTTAAAGGAAGAACAGCATAAGTACAATCAGAAATATGCTGTCCACTGAACTCAGAAGTGGGGGGGGGGGGGGGGGGGGGGCGG
>JAQQZZ010088701.1:0-18045 GCA_030265115.1 Mopalia vespertina
GGTATATATACACCTTCTGTACAGATATTTTTCATTCTTGACAATGGTTTTAAAATAAACCGAAATATTGAATCACCGTGTATACATGCGTATCTTTTATTGGAGTTGTAAGTTTACTCTACAATTTAAGCTTTAGTTGTCCAGAAACCGGATTTTTACATCACAGAGCAATCCTTTGGGGATTATATCAATAACTTAAATTATTTATTTAAAGACGTGATTGTTTGGAAGGTCTATGTAAGTTTTGTTGTTTGGTTGTAATTGTTATTGATAAATCAGTGTTAAAAGGATAGTGTCATGTGCGTCACACTGATATTTCTGGTCAAGTTTGAATACGTTTGTGTATAAATATCACAATTTACTACAAGACTTCATTTTCTCAGGATTGGACGAAAAATAACGGTTGTGATGTTTGACGCCACTGCAGGTCTGACATTAATCACGGCTGTTGCTCTGAAGACGGCATATGGTGAGTATAACATCATTCCGCGTATTGCGACCATCATCTCTGCCACAAACTGAGAACATTTTGTTTTAGTCTACAATCATAGTGCACCTTGTCTTAATGCAATAAACTGAATTTGAAGAAATCAGTTAGTCATCGATAGAAAATGTTCAACATGAAGGCATTTATAAAAAAAATATATATATATTTCTCAAAAGTAATCACACTGGCACAGGGATGTTTATTAATTAAAATCGACGAATCATCTCATGTTCTAGTCCCAGAGACAAATTTTATAAAAAGATCTAAATACATATACGGAAAGAAAAGTTTGCCTGCCTCCACCAATTTCACTTTACCCTTTAAAACTTATTATCTTGCAATCGTATTCGGTTAATCTTCTGTAAGGCACCATCCGAATACATGGCATTTCGACAGTTATACACCCGTAGTGAGAGAAATAGGGTTAAGCTTGGTTTACGGAGATTCCTCTAGAGTGGAACAAATGTCTTTATACAATACGTAAAGCATCATTTAAAATAGTGGTTATTGTGTATGTGGGTTAACTGTGTATCATATCCGAACATTGATATCCACACTTGTTGTTCTAGGGATGCATCCATAAAATGTCAATGGGTTGATAAATTATTTTACTCATATAGGGGACAGTGTCCTGGTCACCGCCCTCACCATCGCTGGCAAATTCGGGGCCTCGGCAGCGTTCGGTTCATTGTTTACCTTCACCCCGGAACTCTACCCTACCAATCTCAGGTAAGAGAGATATCAATCGCTGGTAAGAAAGATATCGACCTAGATATCGATCACTGGTAAGAGATATATAGATCGCCGGAAAGGTACTTCATGTTATAACTAAAATCTCGTGAACCCGCAAACTTCAAAACATGCCTCTCAAAACATATATCTGACTTTTTTTCTGATTTTTTAAAAATTATTTCGTTACTCATTTTTCATTTTAAAATGTCACATAGACCCAATGCACACGAAAAACTGTCATTTGTATTTTGTTTTACTGCGAATAGAACACGTATAAGCTAGGGAAAGGGGAGAACGTGATAAGTAATATTATAACTTTACTTTCCTTATTGCTTATACCAAATGAGTCCCATTGTTTAATTTTGAATGTACAACGAAGTCAATTAAATTGGACCTGCTGAGCCATAAAGCGTCTGTTGGCACATACTAAATACGCACTTCAACAGTCGTGTTCATCTGATTAAAGTCAATAAACCATAAATAAATAAAGGGTAACACCTTTTCAAACTAACTGCTCTGGTCGAAGTTGACAAGCTTATATATTGACAAGCTTATATATATGCATAAATATTTCAGTATATACATGGACTTATACAACCACTGCATTGATTAGACATGAGAGCTGGTTGAAGAAACATAGATCTGTCAACATAGATCAGAAACACAGTTAGTCTTCCTTTTATGAACGATTTATTGATTTTGCCCATACCGAATCACTATTCTGTTTAGACTTTTATACACATATATTTCAGGAGTTTGGGTTTAGGACTGTCGTCCTCAGCATCTCGGATTGGCGGAATGATCGCACCTTTCTCCGTTATATTGGTAAGTTATGAAAGATTGGGATATCCAAAAGGATGAAGCGCTCGTCTGAATCATTCTATGTAAATGTGGTTCTTATCTGATAAAAAAAAATGGTTAAATTCACTGCTTTGTCTCAAGCTATAAAATAAGAAATGTGTGGAATAAAAGTGAAATCAAGCTCGTGAATATCACGACATCTATATATTAATCCAAGTTGTAAGGTTTTTGTTTTCTTTTGTCTCTCTTTAGATGAGATACGTCCAATGGGCTCCGGGTACTATTTTCGGCGCTCTATCATTCGTGGTGTGCGGACTGATTCTGCTACTGCCCGAGACACGTGATAAACTTTTACCGCAGACAATTGAGGAGATTGAACAGTGGTCCAAGAAAATTAAGAAAGAGTCGGTCAACAAACAGTCTCTCGTAAAAACATCCCGTCTGGATGAGTTTCAAGAGTGATGCAAACGAACAATTCAAACACAATTCATTTTTCTTATACTGATCGTTTTTATTGACTGGTGATGGATTCAAATTTATATAAGTTGCTTAACTCGCTATGTTTATCCAGGTATGACGATTTAAGTCACGTAGGTGCATGTCATGGCACTTTGATTTCACAGCACAGACTCATCATTTCTGCTTTCGATTGACCTTTCAGTGATACGAAATCATCGCGAATAAGATATTCAAAACCACGAATACATTCAAGACATGTATTTCTACCATATACGAGTTATATACGGTACGTTAAATGCTTTTCAATGTTGTAGGTCAAGGTCTATCGTTATTTCGATATTTATATTAACGAATAAATCATATGCCAAAAGCAGGTAATTCCTACGTGAGCGGGAAAATGAAGTTATCAGATCGAGGACTATAGAAGAATAAACACCTGACGATTTACATAACTATAACACACTGACTTAGGTCTGCTGTCTGTATAGTCAATCAGCAATAGGCCTACCGTCTCATAGATCTACACCCTCTTTTCTTTGACACTACTAATTTATCCTCGACGACTGGCTGCTTGTATTATTCAATCTGAGTGAAAATAAACTCTATGAGGCCATTTTGACACAAGGTTTAATGGCGATTGTGTGGCTATTGTTTCACAAAGTCTTCATTTTAACCAACAATCCATGTTTCGACTTAAGGCCTTGTCGCAGTTACAGGTAGGTCAACAGTGGTTTCCATGACACCAGGCGCTGGGGTTCATCAAGGAAGACTTCCTCGATTGTCAAACAAGTGGACACAAAACTCGCTGAGTCAGCGGTAACAAAAACACTTTAACGTTCTTCAGTCATGGCTCTGGTGGAACACTTTTTGGTTCTGTATGGAACCTTCACAGCAACTGTTCCAAGTATATATCCCTGTCTTTTTACATCAAAGAACCGTTTTTGTCGCAATGGTTCCATATACAACCATTCTCTTTTCAAAAGAATCCTCAGGGAACCATTATTTCTAAGAGTGTATGTTATTGGTCATTATGGGCCAACTTGCAACCAATCAGATCTTTGTATTCGGCAATGTAATATTGAGGAACAATTTCGATCTTTTTTTAGTCATATTGAGTACAGCCAAGATGTGAAGCGTTTCCATATAATGTTGGAAAGTTAATTTTCTTCCAGTGCTAAGTAAAGACAGCATTGCTACTCTTCAAACAAACTGCCCTTAGCGAGAGGGCCACTTATTTAGAAAACAAAATCACGTAGAACACGTTGGAAAACCTTATTTAAACCAATCAAAATATTTCAAAACAATTTTCTCAAAACAAGAGAAACCACCAGAACAACCTGGATTATTTTGTTATGTAAATAAGCCTACAAGTAAGCAAGTTAATGACCTGTGATAACTGGGTCACTAGTTTCTAAAATATACAGTTGCCTTGTTTACATTGTCTGAAAGGTACATGAATCTATTTATAGCAAATGACAGCACTGAAAATACAGCTTGAAATAAACATGTATATCACAAGTGTGATTACTTTCTAGAAATATGTTACAGCACCTATATATTTAAAACATTGTGAGGAGAAAAAAACATATTGGATAACGATTAGGAGGGATTGCATCTTGATTCTAGCTGCACGCTGGAGTAAAATTGACCTACAAATTAATATTTTTCGAGAAAAATAACATGAATTTGCTAAAGTTAAATTAGTTTTTCTTCTCATGAAAATATAGGATGTGCCCATAGCCGTATACCGTACCGCTACGCTACACTAGCGCTCTTACAGCCGGAAGTTGAAAAAAGTCACGAACGAGTCTTACGAATTGGATTACCGGTTTCCAGACCTGTCCATATTAGTATAACATATAGATAGCGACAAATCCATATTTTGGGTACTTTAATCTTCACTTATTGTTTATTGTTCTCGAATGTAAGTATGACGCACTTTATGAATAAGAAAAAACAAACAGTTATTTTGTCAATAACGTGTTTTATTTAGGCCTACTTTTAAACACAAACAATTAAGCCAGGCCATCGTTAGTACTTTGTACTTATCACGTGAAAATATTAATATAAATCCTGGAACTGGTCACCGGATATTCCGTGTGTCGGTTGGGGGTAGTGACCACTGAGCCTTTAAACAGCCTACATAAATATGAAATATGTATGGATTTCATCGGGAAATAAGTGTAAAACAAACCTTAGGTATCGATGTTTATTCAGCCGTACATACATGCAAAAGCATAATCAACTGTGTTTTAACTTATACATACACTATAACTGTACTATTACAGATCATTAATATTTTATTGCAGGAAATCGTTAATGCTCATTGGTTTTATAGCTTACGATTTACGCGCCGTATACAGAACACAGGAAACATGAAAACGTGTTCGGCTATAGGCTGTAGCAACCAGAAAGGGGCCTAAAAGACGACACAGCGCACATCTATCTATGATTAAAGTTGTGTATTGTTAAAACAAATATAGTTTATATGATAATACGGAAACATAACTACCCTATTGTTTCACATGTTACCAGTTTAATCTTTACCTGCCTATCTCTTTGACCTCTTTATTTCATGTTTCACTCTAATCCATGCTGCAGCTGTTCATGTGAGGTGTGTTGCCCAATGTATTCTCAAAGAGAGAAATATCTAATTAGAGAACTAGCCATGGAAATCTTTTCTCAGCTAGAAACTGAGTTGAACTTACATATGATATGTTACCACAGGACCTCAGACGAAGGAGACGATGTGGTTCAGCAAGATGTAATCACAACAATAAAATGCAAATATTCTGATTAACGATTGCGGAGAACGCCAAGACTATTGGCCCTCATTGATCATAAAAAGTGTGACAGTCCTGGAAGCCAAGAGCAATTACACAAATTGGCGTCGAACAATGTGGCGATCTTGACGTTGCCCCGTCACAAGCGAGTGGCTTGTAAGCGGACGATCTCTTGTAGTTATTGTCAGCTGGAATCTTTTCCACTATGACCTATACCAGTCTGCATAAACTATATAGCTTGCATCATGCCAAATCATCTTATTTTAATCAGCTGTCAATCTCACCATCAATGTTTTGTCTCCTATCAAGTAGTACATCGTTGGATATAGTGTTTTTCAATGATATTAATTAATTTAACATAATACAGGACGACTGGAAAGAAAACACAAAGTGTCAGATCATGTGCACATAATATCTGAAGTGTTTAGTGTTGTCTTACATACGTTCGTCGGCAGTAATTTTTGTTACGTCTTTAATGAATTTCATGAGTAATGTTCACAATCATATTGAGCTTGTGCACTTAACGCGTAGCCTTAAATCCCCCGTTTTAAGTCTACACCATTTCCTTGTGTGCGCGTTGAATACACCTCAATATCTATAATGAAATATACAAGGTTTCTCGATTATCTTGTCTCTGGATGAATCGGGATAGATCTCCACCACGTTTAAAACTATAACAGTCAATTATTTATAGATCGATTGTAAAGATTTACATTTTGCACATAGGCTGATGGATAAGTTTCGATGCCAGTCTGAAATGCTGATAAATATTTCATCAATACCAATGGTAAGTCCCTGTGTAATTGCTATTTAGCACATACATCCACTAAAAGTTTAAACAATTATAATATTCATCAAGGTTTTTATAGTCTAAAACAACAAAGATGGGGCAAAAGTCGTCTTGTACTTCCGCCTATCCTACCCCGCTCACAAGCATGTCAATCGTTGACGCTAATGGTACTGATAGTGTTATAATTTGCTTCCTGAAACGGCCTAGTCTTCAACATATATTATTGTTGCCTAAGTAAATTTCATACATGTTATGGAATTTTCAAACTTCTTACAATTCCTCGCCATTTATTGCAGTAAAACTCAAAGATTAGTAGAGACACAATGACAAAAGTACCTCTCCAGCTGCAGAACGCATCTGTCTTGGGAAAATATCTCTCGCCAACCACAGAGGGATTTTACAAAGTAAATACAACGTCTAGGTACTAGGCAATGTGAATTCTTCTTACTTTTTCAAGTGTTTCTGTGCTTGAAATTCGTCTGTCCTTGTTGGTTTATCGTTTTGTTTGATCGGGGTTTAACGTCGTACCCAAGGGTATTTCGCATATATCGTGACAGATTGTCCATTTCACACTATTCAGATTGTCCATTTCACAATATTCCCTGCTTACATACGGTGAAAATCGATGGTTACCTTGTAAAAACCACCCCGAGATTGCTGGAGGCACACACCTCGTGACTCTCTAATATAACTAATGGTCGACAGACGGAACAAATCCGTTGGCGAATGTGTGTATTCGGGTGTCATTTTGCATTGATATACAGGGTATGGAAATCATAAATCAAACTGAGTCTTAGAAATGTGAATATATAACCTGTTTGAAGTTGAGATAATTGTCAATGTATGTCCTGGCGGCTGTTTTGTGTTTCGATGCCAACAGAGCTAAATTCCAATCTCTGAACACGCGATACCTACACGGCTTAAAGGGCGAGTTAACCTTCATAAAGTATATCGTGATTATTCCCACGATCCTTTTACACCGTCGAGCCCCTTAACTTACTTTACCGATGTTTTCTAATTACGTAATGAATGCCTTCCATATTATACCAATTATTACCAGAGAAAATGTCCACAAATAATATATCACTTATTGCATGTGCGAATACACATTGCAGAAACATTACTAATATGTTAGTGCATTACCTGTATTTTCTTTCGTGTTGTGTCTCATTTTAATGACTAGATTTCTGTCTGCGACGTGCAAACCCCAGGAGGTAGACGTTCTGACACTTATTGCTAATCAACTTTCTTAACAGCTTTTTTTGTTCGGCATGTAACTTCTGACTAAAGAGTACTTTTATTTTTCAGGAGACTGCGCAATGCGTAAGTTTGGTGGTAAAAGGGTAAGAACCCAAGTAAAAAGCACTGTGTGATATCCGCAGTTACCTAAAAGTGTCCCATTACCCCAATGACCAGAAAGCGGACTCGAAGCCGTTTCACGTTAACTTCGATCGTATTTATTTATTTATTTCGCACTTCGAACAAACAGTTGTTTTTCTAACAGTCATTTGATTTTAATTGTCACCGCCATACCTCCATAGTATACAATATAGACGCAGCCAGCGTTATAAAGCTAAATGATACTTGATGGTTACAAAATGACGTATACAAGTGTTGGTGTTTTTTTCACATTTCAACAAATAAACCCTAAATTTAATTATTTGTAATTAAAAATATAGGGTATAGGTTAGGTTTAATGTTTGACATTTTAATGAAAATAGATTATCCGAATATCAACACAGTCCGAGTCATATGTTTTTTTTATTGTATTTTCTATTTATTTTTTATTTTATAGCCTTTATTGTATCAGACTCTCCTGGCAGGTCCAAGTTAACGCGCGAAGGACCTGGTTAGCAAAATACTATGCATTGGCGGGCGTGAAGTCCAATACTCAACCGGTTATACCAGGACGTGGCAACATGCCCTGGTACCTCATTTGATTAAAACTGTAGCCATCTTTCCTCCAAGGTTTTACAATATTGTAGCCTGCGTCAAAAGCTACATGATTCTTGAATATTACTAAAATCGATCACTCTGATTTCACACTTTGTATTCCGCTGAATGAAAGATTTATAGATGTTTTTGTGCTGCTGTTGCTGCTACTGTTGTTATATATCCTTTTTTTATCATTAGTCTGCCATATTAACGTCAATCAAGTTTTGAACAAGAACCTATGGATATTCTTATAAAATTATGTGTGTACGAAGTCTATAGGAGTCCTCGAACCCCTTGGCGAAACACTGATGAAATCGAATATAGATGCATTTATATAGTACATATATGTACCCGCCTACAAATGCATCGCGAATGCTGGAGGTGAGATCCTGTGTGGCTTCAAACATAGACTGAACATCGCTTTAGGCTTTTTTGCTATTGTTTTAATTGCAAGGTAATGTCGTCTATCTCAATACAACAGTAATATCTCCTGACACGCTATATCTATCAGAATGGACAACCATACGTTATTGAGTAGCGTTTATGTTGCCAGGAGTCAGAAACATCACAGAAGTCTGATGCAATTGGCAAAGGGCCATAACTCTGTTTTTAGTATCCTGTTTTGTGAATTCTTTTTAAGATAGCAAAGCACATATCATTTTATTACACTAAATAAAAAAAAATTGACATTTAAATTAGGCTATGATTGAAGCTGTGTATTGCTAAAACAAATTGTGAATATAGTTGAAACTGATATGAACTCATGTATGATATGTACAGGGCCCAAGACGAAGGAGACGATGTGGTTCTGCAAGATGTAATCACAACAATAGAATGCAAATATTAAGATTTACAATTGTGGAGAACGTCACGATTGAAGGCTCTCATTGATCATGAAACGTTCGACAGTCCTTGTAGCCAAGAGCAATTACAAAATTGGCGTTGACGTTGCCCCGTTACAAGCAAGTGACTATATAGCTCGCATATCATGCCAAATCATTTTAATCAGCTGTAAAATCTCACCATCAGTGTTTTGTCTCGTATAAAATATTACAGCACGAGAGACCGTGTTTTCCAGACATGGTAAATAATTTAACCCCATACAGGACGACTTGAAAGATAATACAAATGTTTTCCTATAATGGTAGTTATATAAGACCGTGTGCATTAAACCTGGGATTAGTATATACTAATCCCAGATTAAACGCGTACGGTAACCCTAAGTCCGTCGTGTAAAGTTTACACCATTTACTTGAGTGCGCGTTTAATACACCTCAATATCTATAATGAAATATACACAGTTACTCAATTATCTTGTCTCTGGATGAATCGGAATAGATCTCCACCACGTACGTTTACAACTATAACGGTCAATTATTTATAGATCGATTGTAAAGATTTATATTTTGCACCTAGGCTACAGATGGATAGGTTTCGCTGCCAGTCTGAAATACTGATATATATTTAATCAAAATCAATGGGAACTGACTATGTTATTGCTTTCAGCACAAACATCCGTGCATCTACTTAGCTTGAATGTTTAAAGGTTATATACCTGAGATTTCGCTCAAGTATTCCTGGAAGCGCTGGAGAATTCTCCCCAAACCCGTAAGGTCTCTGACTGGAAGCTTTTGATAAGACTTCTGAGACACTAGCTGCTTCTAAATGGATTACATTTGTGGGTCTGATCCTATTTGATTATGTTTTGTGTGCACGAATAAAGTATCGAATGAAATGAATAAACGGAGTAGACCACATTTGTGGGCCATTAAAAGTTTAAACATTTATAATATTCATCGAGGTTTTTATAGTCTAAAACAGCGAGGGAGGGACAAATGTCGTCTTGTAATCCCCCACCCCCTACCCCGCCCCAGGCATGTGAATCGTTGATGTTAATGGTACTTCCTGGAACGGCCTGGTCTTCTACATATGTTAATGTTGCCTAAATAAATTTCATACACGTTATAGAGTGTCCAGACTTCTTACAAATCCTCGCAATGTATTGCAATAAAACGCAAAGATTAAAAGTGATACAAGGACAAGAGTACCACTACAGCCGCAGAATACATCTAGCTTTATTGGGAAAATATCTCTCACCCCACTACAGAGGGATTTTACAAAATAAATACAGGCGTCCAGGTATGGCAAGCCGTTTTATCACTTCTTCCTTTATTCTACATATGTCGAATTAGTTTTAGTTTTGTTTTACTTCTTTACAATTCTTTCTCACATATTTGAAATTCTTTTTTACTTATGTTGTTTATGTAAAAGTTAAAAAATTATTTTACATATGTAGTATTCTTTTCAACATCTGTAAAATTCTTTTTCACATAAGTAAAATAAAACACAAAAACCTAACTATTTCACATATGTGAACAAGAATTTCGCTTATGTAAACTAAACTTTTACTTTACACATGTACAAAACAGTTCCACTAATCAAAAAAATTGCGAAATGATTTCTCCCCACAACAAGAGCCCGTATCTAACCTTCGTTTTTGTTCCTATCGTCTTGTGTACACTTTCAATACGAATGCAAAGACGATAGGAATATATTCCACATGTTATGCAAATTTAGCTTCAGCAGGGCACATTCCCAATTAGAGAGAGTTGAT
This sequence comes from Mopalia vespertina, assembly GCA_030265115.1. Taxonomy (NCBI): domain Eukaryota; kingdom Metazoa; phylum Mollusca; class Polyplacophora; order Chitonida; family Mopaliidae; genus Mopalia; species Mopalia vespertina. Next base: position 10,602 of record JAQQZZ010088701.1, read on the forward strand.
CAGGAAATGGTCCCCTGTAGAGATATAACAACAACAAAGCAAAGCGCAGACAATGACCTATGTTATATATAGGTCATTGAGCGCAGTAAGCCAAAAGTCGAACACTCGCATATATTTACAGCCAACAACGGCTGAAATACAAAACCGTACATTCTATTATGAAAAATGTCAATTACGGTGACAAATAAAGAGTGAATAGTATATCATGCGAGGGGTTTATTCTCAGTGTGTCTATTGTAATCTACATCAGTTTATTTTCCCGACGAATCAGATGTTGTAATGCTCCCTAGAGAATCCGTTGCAGTTGTTGGCCTATAAAGCAAATGTAGTTTCCCTGATTTATTCTTCGTTAGAAAATAACAAATGCTTTGCGAAACGCAAAAGGTGGATGTGCTTCTGATCAGATTGTACTTATTGAGCAAATTTAATGCCGCTAAATACAGGCTGTGAGGGAGAAGTCTGTAATAGAGGTCTTCGATGCTTTTATTTTAAATACAATGTTGAAAAGAATTTCACTTACAAGTGAAATTCTTTTCAACATATATAAAAATAAATAATTAATTTTACATATGTGAAAAAGAATTCGACATATGTAAAATAAACCTTAATTCAATATATGTGGAAATCTTTTTCACTTATGTAAAATGAAAATGTGTGTGGAACTCTTTTGTACATATGTAAAATAAAAGCATCCAAGACCTCAATTATAGACTTCTCCCTCACGGCCTTAATTTAGAGGCAATAAAAGTGCACAAAAATTACAATATGACCAGAAGCACATCCACCCAATTGCGTTTCGCAAAGCATTTGTTATTTTCTAGCAAAGAATAAATTAGGGAAACTACATTTGTTTTATAGGCCTACAATTGCGACGGATTTTGTAGTGAGCATTACGCTGCATTACTACGTCTGAATCGTCGGGAAAATAAAATGATGTAGTCTACAATAAAAATACTGAATAAGAATAAACCCGGCGCCTGATTTTATATGAACTCTTTATTTGTCACCGTAATTGGCATTTTTCGTAATAGAATGTATGGTTTTGTGTTTCAGCCGTTGTTGGCTGTAAATATATGCGAGTGTTCGAGTTTGACAGTCTGCGCTTTGTTTTGTTGTTGTTGTAATCATTTCCTGATCAACTGTCTCAATTTAAGATGTACATTTTAACCCACGGTACATGTCGTGTAAATGTCAGATAAAAATACCTTGTGATTATGATTTGTATATTCATTTTGATATTCAGACTCCGATTCAAATACAGATCCGAACCTCCGACGTGTGCAAGTAAATTCTCTATCAGCTATGCTGAACCTTAGATCTCTCCCGGGACACATGTGGTGTTAATTTCAGAAATGCGTTGTGACCATTTTTTTATATGTAATTTGCTATTACGTGCAATTCAAATAGAGATTCGAACCTCCGCCTATTTACACTGAATTAAACTGCATTTGAGCTATCCTAAAACGCAGACCACAAGTGGGCACAAGTGGTGCAAATTTCGGAGAGCGTTGTGGTTATCTACGTTCCAACCTCTTCCCCATAACATTGTTTTCCAATCTCTCCCTACACGAATCAATGACACAGGGATACACATGACATGTCTGAGGATTAACCACATCGATCAATTAAAACAGAGCGAATTATCTTATGGTCGAAATTTTGTCATTTAGTGTAAGAAATATCAAACTTATACATTTCTACAAAGAGGATTTAATCTGATATGATTACCAGTTGGTGTTCATATCCAAATATACGATTTAGTGTCTGTCTTTGCCGAAACGCAAGATTTGTTATTTCAGTTGTAGCCAATCTGAAATATGAAGCCAAGTCATTTCTAGTGAAATTCACACCGGCTTCTTAATTGGTGATTTTATTTATTTGCATAGAACATAATATAGCCATGAGACCCATGACTTAGTTAACTAAATACAGTAAAAACAACATGATTTTATCAATTGGTAAACGTAGACGTAACAAGGCAAGGAGAAAACTTATTTTCTCATTTAACTGTGGTAACTGTCTAGGCCTACATGTTTCATTTATCATTCTATAGTACTTCTCAATATGAATTTTAAGCGGCACAAAACGTCTTTGACCAGAAACCTTGTGGTCACGTTGATATATTTGACTGTCACAACCGAGTCGAACATACTAAAACACAATGAAGAACAAAGAGTGTTGAGTGGATGTCAAGGAGTACCAGGTCGAGATGGTCGGGATGGCAGAGACGGTATTCAGGGACCTTATGGGCCTCCAGGAATCAACGGTATGCACGCAGGATTTGAAAGAAAATTCGAGAAAATCCTGATATCCTTCCCCGACAGATTAAGAGATACAGTTGAAAATATAAATGGTGAAAAAACAAGTAAAAACCAAGAGCAGTCCACCATTGGAGGAGCCACTTATGTCCGCTGGGGAAGAAATGCTTGTCCTTCGAAAACACTAAAACTTTATTCTGGATTCGTGGCTGGACCATATTATACTCAATCGGGTTCCGGAGCTAACCATCTGTGTTTACCAATGAATCCACAATGGAACAGAACTGTATCTGGTAGTCAAAGCGGTTCGTTTCTCTATGGTACGGAATTTGAACTCTATGAAAGCAATTCTGGATTCTTTCGCACTAATGCTGGTGGAAAATTCCAAAATAACTATGACGTTCAATGTGCTGTTTGCCAAACACTAGGCCGAATGAACCAGCTGATGATTCCCGCTCGTCTCGAATGTCCACCCGGGTGGAATCTTGAGTACATGGGATTCCTGATGTCTGGACATAGCAATGAGAGAAGATCTGAGTATGTGTGTGTGGACCAAGACCCTGACGTCAAACCGACTACATCTGAAAACTTAAACGGAAACTTGTTTTACCAGGCCGAGGTGCGTTGTGGTGCTTTGCCTTGTCCACCTTATGTAGATGGATACGAAGTCACCTGTGTTGTTTGCTCGCAGTGACTCAAGCGCTGTGGTATTTCCAGTCAATGTTCATTCTTTTTGCAATGATATTGTTACAAACTTCGATTGATTAAAGACATGAAAATGCTAGGTATTCAAAACTTATGATTATGCTATGTTACTTGCAAGATGTTGTGCAACAACAACATTGAATGATGTTGTTTTCTTCTTAAATTGCCTGAACAAACTTTGTAACTAATGGTGAGTGAATTCTACTAAACTATGTCCTGGTATAGAATATACAGTTGTGATTTTTTTTTTTGTCATGAGAAGAAAAATGGGTTTCTGTCTATTCAAGAACACAGAATTTGCATATATTGTACCAGAAGTCCATTAACTAGAAGTGTGAAACAGCATACTCAGTAGTGTGGAAGGTATTGTTTCCATCGACCATGTTATAAGAGATAGGGTGACGTCGACTGTATGATGTGCGCAGTAGGTTATTAAAATTCTCTACCTCACGCAGATTACATTTCAAATCGGTGTGCGTCGTAAAATGTCGGATATTGTCTTTTACCAATTCGGCCCTTTGCGCCACTCTTGAATTATGGGAACATCCTATGAAGTTTATGAAAATCCGGGTTTGGATATATACTGAGATGCTATTGGCATTATTCATCTTATCTCTTTTATAAAGTGAATTATTTCGCACGGATTACTTCTTTATGTACAATCGATTCAATATGGAGTTTATAGTGTAGCCTGCATCTCTTTCGCCTTTTTCGTTACATCGGTTAAATCTATAATAGTCGCCATGCAACTTGTTCGTTTTGTCCACTAACCTATATAGGTCAGAGGTTTTGTCCCAGATACGTCCATGATTCCGTGCGCTTTTCGCTTTTCGCTTTGATTGCAAGGTCACACCAGGTCAAATTGACTGGCTTGCAGCGAAAATTCAATTCAATGCTGAATTATCTCCCCTGACGGTTCGCCAGTTTGCCACATGGGGCGCTGCGTGAAGTTGAATATGAACGTTTTAGAAACAATGCCGTAAAATAGTTAATGGACTTCTGATTATACTGTAGAGCCTTTACTAACACGAGCTAAACATGTATACACAGTGAAATAACATTGACTTTTTTAATAAAACATAGTGCATGTCGTTTTTCTAGACTTGGTCTATCATTTTTATCGCAAATCGATCACTTTTAAAATTAAATTTGTCCGTGCACCGAAAACTCACAATGTTAAACTATAGGCAACTTCATTAAAAAATAATGATTGAATCAAAATCTCTTTCGGGCAGACTTTTCGGTTGTGACTGGCCAAATGAGTTGAGACACATGCTAATTGGAACTTGTGAATATAGCCATAAAAGAAACTCCCTTAATACCAATGACGTCAACAATATATATATTTTTGACGTCATGGGTATTAAGGGAGTTTCTTTTATGGCTGAAAGAGTTTGAATTGACTAAGAGATACGGTGGGGAAAACTCCAATTTAATTTCCTGTTTATCTCTCTAATAATCTAAGGGTAGAATCGTTACCTGGTTTTATTTTAGCTGTTAAATTTGGAATCATTTAACACGGTTCTCTTCCCACTTTTTGCGGCATGGTGGGTGGGGCAGAACTTCAACAGCAGAAACTTGTTGTTGGTACAAGGTATGGATTTACCCGGCTCATCCACCGAGGATAAACGAGCACTATATAAAGGTTTCTTTGCAGATATAGACGTCATAACGAGACACTGCCTGTGTATTGCTGCAAAACTATTCGGCAATTTTGTGGACCAAATTGCGATCTATTATCTAAACACATGATGTAAGAAATCGTTTGAATGAGTTCGTCAAAATATTTTGTCTACAGTTAGGCCCCCCTATATCTTAGAAACGTATTCCATCACTGACAACTAACTGTTGGTAGCAGCAGTACTCAGTTCAATGTCTTCAAATGTATGTCGTATGTATCATAGAAAAATAACCTCGCAACGACAATGTTTTCTTGGTAAACTATTGATAAAAGTTACACTATGTAATGTTCACAACTCGGGATATTCGTGAATAATGACCATCTCTTTATTTTGATAGACAAACACTCCCAGTTAGATTAAGCCTATTACCAATATGGCCCAAGTTGTCACGAGTGCGTCGATGAGTGTTTTCTACTAATCTGTCAGATCAAAGAGATTTTCCACGCATGATTAACTACGATCGACCTGTGAATTGGGTTCAATTTGGCCCCCTTTGTGTACGAGTTGTCCTGAACTACCTGCTATGGATCATGCCCAGTATCCAGATATCTTATGCATGCCAAATATCCATTTGTGCCGCTGAAGACAGACTCTGATTTTGACCGAATATATCGGCTTCATTTTGCTCTCGTCACCACCGTCGCTGTTGCTGATGGCGAAAGAAAGCCGATATTCAATCAGAATAAGCCTCTCTTTCTTCGGAGTCGCACTCTTTGTTTTAAAACAACTTTATAGCCACAAATAGTGCGTGGCTTGAATCCTGATAAACAGCATATTAATGCGAGCTGCAAGATTGAAAACATATAGATGTTACGATCATGGCTACGAAAGAAGAACGGGGAGATTAAGCAGGGCCAGAGGACAGGCAAGGTATTAACTCATCAGTTAGCTGTTATCAATAGTGAATATAAAGTCACTGAACAAACTAGGAGGAGAGCCCTTAAAAGGATGTTAACCATTTGGAGCAGCCCAGATGACCACAAGAAGACCGGTGTTTCGATGGGGCTCTGTTGGGAACTCCACATCAAGAACTCCCCACTTATCGTTGAATCACGAGAGTCGTGGAGCTCGTAATGTTCTTATCCTGAAACTCAGCTATCTATGATAGCTGCGTAGAAAGCTTGATGATGTTGTTGGCCACACATTGTGTACTCACGACTCGTACGAGTTCTAACTGTACCTCAGGATGGTGACAAGGTGTAGACATATTCAAAAAGCCATGGTCATTATCACCTTTATGGGTGTGCTCTGAAGAAGGTATTGGAACAGTTCTGGAACCACCAGGGACCTGCTGACAATTCCTAAATACGGGGCTTTGTTGCAGTGTCAACTAGGACAGAAAGACTCTCGATTCGCCTTGTATTGGTTTGTTTGTCTGACTGGAATTAAACGTCGTACCTACTTACGGGTATTTCACTTATATGACGACGAATTGTCCATTTCACACTGTTTCTTGCTTAAGTTTATGGTGGAAACCCGAGGGGAAATCTGGTAAAAACCACCCCAGCGATCCCAGAGCCACATCGTGTAAATCACCCTTACACTGGCGGATTCGAACCCGTAGATTACACATCAAAGTAGGATTAGTAAGCAACCATGCTAACCGGCCAGCTACGGCCGCAGGCTTAAAAACATGAAGGTCATCAGTTGTAGATGAATTTAGTTATATGAGTCATTCTTCAGTAATTATTATATTCTTGTTACACTGGTATTTTTTTTAGAGAAATTCGCTATAAAACAGAAATATTTAAGATAGTATGGTGTTTATCAACATTATATGCAAAATAATAATGATTTAACTGTATAAACTCTTGAGTAATAATTACCAAACTTTATAATTAAGTCCCAAATATAAGCCTTGAGTGGTGTTACTATGTACACTGTAAATATATACTGCTCTAATTGATTTAAACACAAAAGGAAAAATGATAAGTAGTATATCTTGCTTTTTTTGACAGAATGTAACATTTATCTTGTAAGTTACAGTTTGTTTACAAATTAATTTCATGATTTTTTTTCTATTCATATGTGTAACTGGGGAACTGTGTCAGTGGTGTTACCACTTCCAAATCTGGACCAAAAAATGATAAGCACTCCACAGATAAAAATGATGTAGCAGCCATGTGACCGAAAGTTTAGTTAGCGCGCTGAGGATGAAATACTTTAGGTATGTGTTCACATAATCTGCCTCTATCACGGGAATCTGTCGGTAAACTTAACCCGTAATTTTATTCAAGGTCAGTGGTGTTATCAATTAATTTGAGAAACTATCTATTTTTTATGAAGACGACTTAAAACAGTAGTTTGGTTAACACGTTTTAATAATCTTGCACCACCAAATAAAAGCATGCATTCATCATGATACAGATAAATCATTATTTGGATGACAAATGTCAGTGGTTTTATCAGTCAATGGTGTAACAAAAAGTCATGTGACACCTTTGACTAAACAATGACGCTATCGACAAGACTATAACATCATGGGCAAGGAAGGGAGGCCTATTGTCTGATGAATGGATAGCACTACTGATTAACAGCAGTAGTCTATGTAATATAGGTACATTAGAAACATTAAAAGTCATACTAATGTGGCCTGTCAGTGGTGTTATGATAGTCAGTGGTGTTACATAAACATATAAGTCAGTGGTGTTATGATAGTCAGTGGTGTTACATAAACCTATAAGTCAGTGGTGTTATGATAGTCAGTGGTGTTACATAGACCTATAAGTCAGTGGTGTTATGATAGTCAGTGGTGTTACATAAACCTATAAGTCAGTGGTGTTATGATAGTCAGTGGTG
>JAQQZZ010088711.1:0-18045 GCA_030265115.1 Mopalia vespertina
CCTCGCGAGGCCGTTGCCTCAGCTGAATGGTTCAGCGCAGACGATAAGCATTTGGCTGAGAACACTGTCGTTCAGTACAATATCACATGGTTAATTTACGCATTTCTATTGATCCGTTAAAATCTTTGGCTGAGCTGACAGCTTATGTTCACCGCAGACGGTGATTTTCTTGCCTCGCGAGGCAAGAAATATCAAACAAGATAGATACTTGGCTCACGGCCTCGTGAGACGAAAAACGCAGCAAAACTGCGCGCAGACGGCGAGATTTTAGTTACTCGAGGCTGATAGCTCAGCATTTGGCTCTCGTGTGCGGCGGGCTTAACGACATCGAATAGACCGTTAATTTAGCTCTGAGCCTCTGACCATCTATTTGGTGCAAAAACTGTTTTAGTGAGGAATATAATGGCTATAGTTATAATTTGTTTAATTTGTTTATTTGGAAAAAGTATAAATTGCATGTTAGTATTTACAATATATTTGGCATTAAAAGTAACATAATGCCGCATTGAAGGTATAGTCAAACATTATGCGTATTCAGCTTAAACGAAAAACAAATAATAAATACTGATTTACACTAAAATAATTTGAGTCTTTAGTACGTTAAAATTAGCTGACGTCCAACACCTCTCATATACTCAAAGCATACACTTGAACATCTGAATATACATTTAAATTGAATGCGAGTATCAAATACTTTGTTTAGTTAAAATACATTTGAATAACTTTCACCGGGAGAAAGTATGTTTACGATACACACTGAACAGCTCACTGACAGCGGCTATTTATATATTCACATCCTTTTGTTATAAAAAAAAGGGAGATTAAACAATCCCCCAGGGGTTTCTGTTCCCGCCAGAATTTTTGTCATATTGAAATATAATTTGTATCAAATGATTAAATTGTTAACATAGATATTTCTGGTGAAATAGATGAAATGAAATGAAACCAAATTCTGGCAATCCACGGTAAACGGGCCTTCTTTTGTCAGAGGCTATAAAGAAATGATTTATATATATTGTGATACACATGTTAGGAGTACATACATGTGCGGCTCATAGGATATACATAAATTGAAACATGCAAGATGATTCAATATTTAGGTTTAATAATGAAACCGATGTGATGCACGAACCTATCTCGATGGATATTTACCGAAATATTTAATGTCAGAGTAACAAAATATACAAGTAAAGTCAATACACCAAAATCTAACCTCAGAGAAAATCTGAATCCGAAAAAAACCCCAACAAATCAAACACTGTCAAAAGAACGAAATAAAATATATCCGCGTTAAATGGATACATATAAAAATGTACCAAAGAAAAAAAGATGTTCCAAAATCAATAGTTAGGCATATGCTGTATTGGATGTTCCAAGCTCAATAGGTAGGCTTGTGCTGTAAGGGTTGTTCAGCTAGGAGATTTTAAATAAAAACATCGCGTAATGTATTAGGATAAATATGATTAATCAGAAACAGGTTATCGAAAGTGATAAATCATGATACTTATTGTAAAAAATATCGAGAATATGTTAGTTCAAAAACGAAAGATCTAACCGAAAATCAAAATCCAAACTTGCGCAACGAAATTGTGTGACACTATAAGAACACTTTATTGTAAGCTTTTATGCCAGAACTTTATTAAAAAAAAAAAAAAACGTTTATGCGAAACAAAAGGTGTTCGAACCAAAAGGGATATAATATCAACAAATATTTACATTTGTATTAGAAAATCGAACATTTTTTGAATGGGAATATTTGTTAAAATTCAATGTAATACGCTGTATTACGAGAGCCTAAAGTTAAACAGTACAATTTGTCAAAAATAATTGGAATAAACAGTACATCTAGTATACATAACTCTTTGTAATTATATATTGTTGTTCCTAGGGAAGTATTTCAGTGTAATCTAACCGTACTAAAATAACTGAAGTATTTAATGATGTCTAATAATAAACTTTCATTTGTAATTTGACCGAGTCGTTAAAAGATGTGTTAAATTAAACCTGCTGTTAGTTTCGCATTAGACCCTCTGTGATATGTATCAAATTTAAAGGTACTCGATAGTTTGTGGTCCTAACTACAAAGTTCACTCTAACATTAGATTAAAGTCCTTAAGACTAAAGAATGTACAGTATTATATCAATTTACATGTAGAGTGACTTATATAGTTATTTGATATCGGTTTCTGGCTGCTATTATGCATAGTATATAAATATAGACTGACATATAATGGCTATTTCTGGAGTAACACACGTAGTTTGTAAAGTAAAGCAAAAATAAAATATATTTTATGTTGTATAAGAAGGCTGTAAATTATTTAAACAAAATAAAATGACCAGTTTTCATATTCTATTATTCACTATCACAATATTCCGAAAGGTAATTCATATACTTTTTTGATTGTGGTTTCGGTTCTGCCGCAAAATGTTCCCACTCTTGCTGTCACAAATCACACAAATGTTTGAATAGGGTATTAAATTCAAACTTTTAAGTTCACTTTATAACGTAAGCCAACGGTGTCAGAGCTTTAACTTTGAACATAGACGCTAAAACGTATTTAAAAAAAACGTTATACATTCTGATGTGAACTTAACCTACACTTTAACGCAACATACTGAAAGACGGTAAAAACAAATTATCGCATTGCTAGTACAGTGGCGTTGATAGCATACATTTAATGATTTCAGCACGTCTGTGCAATTTGGTTATATAGCAAGAAACATGAGCGAAAACAGTATCTCGAAATTTTCATGTAGAAAAATTGTTTACATAAACAATGCAGACTTTTTAAAGCTCTATACAAATGTACGTCTCTTAAACACAAGATACATAAACAATTTATGCAATGGATCCGAAAAGCCATAAACATTTAGCACTTTAACCCATGCACTGTTGACAAAACTAACCGTAACCATTAACAAAGTAAAATTCACATCACCATAAAGTTAGTTATTTGAATGACAAAAATCAGAAATAATTCAAATAACAGCTGGTGCAATCTTCTTAATTCTGTTTGTGGAAGTACACACCCCATTCTTATTAAAAGCAAATCTGAAAAAAAATCACAATTTTTTGTCCCAATAAATCACGAAAAACAAAAAAACAGGAAGCTTTTTAGAACTGATTCTAATAAGACTATACAGTCTCCAAAGGCACAATTTACAAAATCACATATTTTTAATCTTTATTATATCAAAATAATCGAAAATCAAATAAAGATACACAAATATATATGTATGTTTTGTCCCGATTCATCCTCAAAAACAAATAACGAAGAGCTTTTTAGATCTGATTCTAATTAGATTGTACAATCCCCATTATTTGAAATCACATATTTTTAATCTTTATTTGATAAAATCAACCGAAAAACAAATAAAGATATAGATACATTGACCTATATATATGATTTCTATTTGTCCCAAATAATCGCGAAAAACAACCCAAGGGGAGCTTTATAGATCTGATACTAATTAGAATATACAACCCCCACAGGCACAATTTACTATAAAATCCCATATCTTTAATCTTTATTTTATAAAATTAATCGAAAATCAAATAAAGATACACAAACCTATATATATGATTTTTGTTTGTCCCGATTCATCCTCAAAAATAAAAAACGGTGAACGGTTTAGATCTGATTCTAATTAGATTGTACAATCCCCAAAGGCGTTATTTGAAATCACATATTTTTAATCTTTATTTTATAAAATTAATCGAAAATCAAATAAAGATATAGATACATTGACCTATATATATGATTTCTGTTTGTCCCAAAATATCGCGTAAAACAACCCATGGGAAGCTTTTTAGATCTGATACTAATTAGAATATACCGCCCCCACAGGCACAATTTACTGTAAAATCACATATCTTTAATCTTTATTTTATAAAATTAATCGAAAATCAAATAAAGATATATATGTGCTTTTTTTCTTTTCCCAATTAATCGTGAAGCTGTTTAGATCTGATTCTAATTAGACTGTACAATCCCCACAGGCATTATTTGAAATCACATATTTGTAATCTTTATTTTATAAAATTAATCGAAAATAAAATAAAGATGAAGATACGCTGACCTATATATATCATTTAAATATATATATGATTTCTATTTGTCCCAAAAAATCGCGAAAAACAACCCAAGGGGAGCTTTATAGATCTGATACTAATTAGAATATACAACCCCAACAGGCAATATTTACTATAAAATCACATATCTATAATCTTTATTATATACAATTAATCGAAAATAAAATAAAGATTTCGATATATAAAAATTGTACATCGATGTCCCTATTCGCCATTAAATGATCATCTATATAGAAGACGAAATATGGATAGATTATGATTAATCCGAAAAAGGTTTAATCGAAAGTGATAAATCATAATTATTGTCCCAAATAATAAAATTGATAACCATCTGGCTTGTTTATTCCCATGAAATAAAGCGAATAAGGACTATTATTAATCGAAAAACTTATAAAGAAATCGATTTTATTTTGATTTACATCGGTGCAATTGACCTTACTGTGCTTTTTCATGGGACTTCGAAAATTCACCGGAATTATTATGGGTGTCATCTTGTGCTTTATTTTGACTAAAGATAAAGTTAGCAGAAAACAAAAATAAGACCACAGTAAACTAATCATCACGGTACGATGAATCTTTTTGCGGATGAAATCGAACAAAAACTAAAACCTTCCGATAAAGATCAACTTTCCGGGTTCATAATATATAAGTATACACAATTGTTTTTATTGAATTGCCACAGATATCGTTAATGGATATATACTGTTATAGTATATAGAGAAAGAAAATTTTACTTGCCTACAACGTATAGATATGAATAATCTTTTAATAAGAATGTGCGAAAATCACCTTTAATTTTGTTTATTAAAATGTCACCGGAAACCAATTGATATTATTGATTGAATTCTCCGAATGAGAGTTCCGTCTGCACTGGATTGTACAAAACTGCGAGAATGCGTTGCCACTGTCAAACAAACAGTTGATGTTTCTGAAACAACGTAAATATAATGGTGTATATTATTGATTCTATCAAAATATAAATAAATACCATATAGCTTTAATGGTCCCCACTGCAGACATGTTCAAGAGAGCGATGACATTCGTGAAAGTATCTGAAATAGTACTCCCTAGAGCGAAAATTACAACGCCAGTTCTTTGATTCACCAAAGCAAAAATGGAAGAAAATAACCTGAGTACCATCACGAAGGTAGAAATCCCTAAATAGGTATATATAAGGTATAAAGTACACACAAATATTTCAGAAACAAATAGTACACAGATTTAGACCCGTTATGGCTAACTTCAGTTTAAAATCATCAAAATGGATCTCAATTTATATCAAGATATACACACGTTTTGGTTTGAACAATAAATAGAGACTATAACAATAACATGCTTCAGTTAGTCCTCATTGCTGTGGGGGAAATTGAAATAGATGGAAGAGCCACGTTAGAACTTCTTGTAGAAGTAGAGCGACCAGAATGGTTAGTGGCACTGCGTGAACTTTTAGAATCCGTTGAAGACTGTGGTGAGAAGGGCTCAACGGATTCCATTACAAAAGTTTCTAGTTTTGTCGGTGATGATGCCAGACTATTGCCAGGGGATTTTGCTCTGAGAAGGGACTTGCTATCAGCTCTCAGGAAACCGTACTTATCCACTAGTAATTGTTTTGGGTCAATCAGATGCCGGGCTATTCTGTTTTTAACGTTTCCAAAGCCAGCACTTTTGCTTACGTTTACCCGAGAGAAAGGGGTATAACAAATGTCTATGAGCTTTTTTGAATCTTGACCTGTATTGTCTGATTTAACATTAATTCGAGAATTTCGCACGTTGTCTCCTTTTTCGAGGACAAATTTTCCGTTGACAAAATTCACGTTGTCTGCTTGGATACTGTCGGGCTGTTTTGGTTCCTGAGATGATGGCTTCTTGGAATGTATCGGTAGTAGCTTGGCTTCACCATTTGTTGAAGAGACAGTATTTTTCAAAGATTCAATATTCTTTTCACTTTCTTTCTTTTCAAATGTGTCTGGGCCGATCTTCGGATCGTTTATTCGATTCGTATAGCCAATGTTCGTTTCGGCAAATGTTTTGTTACGGTTATTGTTGTTATCGTTGTTATTCTCTTCATCCTTTTTGGCTTCTACTATTCCACTACGTCGGGTTATTCGTTTTTGCATACGGTGGCGGAGATACATGTTTTTTGGAAGTAATTCGGATAAAATAGTTCTGGGATTTTTTACTCCGAATAAAACAGAATTTTTGGTAAAGTCTCTTGAATTGAAGCTGCTCTCTTCAGGTGTGTTATGATCCAGTCTCTTCTGGGTGGTAATAGTTTGAAATTGACCTAAAAGTAAATAATAAACATTGCCATATAATAGATATAAAAATAAAAGCAAAAAGAACTAAAATGCATTATCTACTATATTAACCATGCGGTAAGGCTGGTATGTGTCACTTGGAATGACAACTGAAATAAGTACGCCTATTAATTTAAATAAATCAGATATTTAAGCGAGCTATTTTTTATATCTTACAAAACAAATTAAGTAGCAGAAAGAAGTTTATGGCATGGTGACAGAATACAAAGTTAAGTCATTAACTCATTCACAATGTTTCTAAGCATCCATGGGTATACAGAATACATCAAATTGTCTTTAAGTTTATGCCAACATATATTTATCTGTTCTTTTGCAAGCGTATTTTCCTTCTTAACGAAAAATTGTATTCGCTTCCGCAATCCCTTGTATATGCACCAGCGAAAACTATCCACCAGTAAGTAATCTATATTTACGATGGTAATAAATCTACTATTTGAAAGCCACTATATGGGAGTATTTTTTAATTGTTGACTATAAAAACCCTGCTAACACCTGCAGCCTACTGGATTGAGTTTGTTCAAAACCACAGGACGTGTTGGTTGAAAGCTGAAGGGTTAGTCCTGACTGTTTGTTACGTAAACGTATGCCTACTTTTCTGAGAATCGTTCGCTGGAGTCTTTGTTGGTGAGCCACTTGTTATATCAGTTATAATCATGTCATTCTCAACTCGGTTCTTGGGGGTCAAAGGCGGCTTGTCCACTTCCGGTTTCGATTCTTTTTTCTTGAACTTGTGATTCGGCCGAGTCCGCGTTGCCTTCCTTGGTTCTCTACTTGTTGTCACGTCAACCGAAACGTCCGGGGAAATTTGCTGGAATAGAAATATGAACATATAATTTGAGATCATTCTTCAGAAAACATTTCAATCTCATCAATTCGGACCACCCACATAGGGTAAAGTGGTGCAAAACGCCCAAGTGAGGTTTCATCTCCACTTCTGATATATTGCAAGTTAAAAGAGCAGCAATGGACTGATTATCTACTTATTTGGTTTGGTCTATTCAAGTACCTCTTGCAAACGAAGATTGCTCTGTGAAAGTTTAAAAGTTTTATTCCTTAATCTCTACTTTCGATCGTTTTGATGTGAGATAGGAGTTCCTACTATAGACTCCTCTGGAGCTGTGTGATTAATGATGCATCTGAATGGTGTCTTATTTAATGTATAATATAAAAGCATTTTGTTTCTCAATTATTTATTTACAACATCATTGACATTTTATCTGTCAAAATCTCTGAGCAAAACGCTTGACAACGTCTCAGGCATGTCACTTATAGCCTATATAGACTCAGCTTTTTGCCCTTACGGTGTATAGGGAAAGAAGGCCGAGCAGACCATCAAGCCCAGGTCCGACAGATGCCGGGGTTCCCGGTGTTTTGAGGGCGAGTAGTAAACTTTGAAATAAAACTAAGGACATACCAGTTGTATTATTTTAGGTTCGATAGTATCTTCCTTTGTGGAGATTTTTCCTGGCCGAGTAGTTTGGGGTTTACAACTTTCTGTATTAGCTCCTGGCCGAATAGGTTGCGGTTTACAACTTTCGGAATTAGCTGCCGGAACATCTTTGACAGGGAGAGTTTTTATTTCTGTACCAGTTGCTGTTCGTTTTGAACCCATCGGTGGTTCCTGCAAACAAATACAAATATATTATTAGATTTACCAAAAATATATATGATAAATACAGTAGCCCACATGAGTAGCCCACTAGGGAATAACTTTGTTTAACAGAGCCCTATAATCCAATTAACATTTCCTTTAACCGGAAATGTTAATTGGATTATAGGGCTATGCTATACACAGCTAACCCAGGAACCGATGGAAATTTGCAACATAACCAATGAATGAACTAGTTTAATATGGGATGAAACGGATGAAAACAGTCCAAAATGAAAACCCTTCAAGCAGTTTGTCCTGCAAGAAAACCACAAGTTTAATTTTCAACAGAAAACTGAAAGATATGGATTTATTGTTAAACGGGAAACTAACTGGAAGTTTTCCACAACGAAAGGTAGGCCTAACTACAATGCAACCAAAAAATTATTATTCCACCTTGGGCATGTCAAGTCGTCTTTTTAGACATGATTAAATATAATAGAGCTATGAGCAAGCCTGGGAAAACCAGCGAATGTCTTTGAATACTGTAAACTTCCACACTCTCTTTTTATTACCCAACGTTTATTTTTATTTCACAACGAACCTTCAGTATAATGTTGACTCTATTATTTTTTCTGTTTTTGATCTCCACTGTTGGTACATTGCCGCGAACTCTTTGGTGGGCCAGGTAACGGTCTAAACGATGTTTTAACAGGTGATACATAGCGGTGGACGGCCCTGGCATGTTACTCGTGACGTGTTTGATGACGTCACCTATCCTGTAACCATAGAAGTCGCCCATGTGTTGGAGAATATCGTCGTTTATGTCCTCTGCTTTTATTCTGTTCGGACACGGGGATGGATCTAACGGTTTATTTCTTCCTGTAAAATAAAATTGAATTCCTATTGAATATTCAGTATAATCTGAATTTAATCCGACTTAGAATACAATGTATTGACATGCCATCCTGCAGTAGACCTGCAGGGAAGGTAAACTAAAGCTGTGGGATTTGTCAGCATAGGCTATCATCATGGAAACTAATCCAACTGTTCTGTGGGTGAAAAGGTCTTAAGAGCATTTTGACACTCTGCTATCTAATTGGCACCTGTCATTAAATTGCATCATGTGTTACCTGTGCGGAAGACTCTAATGATGTTGGGCCTAGACATAAACCCTGGCAACTGATATACAGTTCCAAAGCAACCGACGTGGAAACAAAACAAACGTTCAGTTTAAGTATTTTGTCTAGACGCTTCTTAAGCAAGATGATGCAATAGAACTTTTACCAATACGCCTGTTTTCTGCGTGGGAGATGTGTTAGCAAATAAGCATGAACTTTTCCGATTCCGGCCTCTTACCTTCGGAAATCCAGGGGTGATTTAAAGCCTCTGACAGAGACATTCGCTTTTCAGGTGTAGGAATTAATAACCGTTTTACGAAGTCTCTACATTCTGGAAGAACACAAATATTTTTGTTAATCACAGTTCAATTTAGTTTTCGCTTGGTTACCAGTACAGTAGCCTAAAGACTGGAGGTTGATACAGTTCACAAGAAAACCTAGTAGAAAAAGAAAAAAAGACAAAGAGGAATAAAGAGGAAGAAGAATCAGAAGAAGAAAAGAAGAAGAAAAGAAGAGGAAGAATAAAAGAAGAGGAAGAAGAATAAAGGAAGAGGAAGAAGATGAACAAAAAATGAAAAAGAAGAAGGAAGACTGTAGAAAATGAAACCAAACCAAACAATTAATGAAGTAAACAATAAACAAAATGAACATAAACAATTGTTAGTCAATGTCGATTGCTAAAAATTAAGCCCTAAACCGAGATTAAATATATAGATACAATTATATATATGTTCGAATCCGGTGAATGCAAGCAAAACTTTCTCTACAATAAAAAATACAAATTTAGAGGTAGAATCGTTCGCTTAACAGAAGAACCAGTCGGAGTAATGAAATAATGAGTGAATAAAGAAATAATTTGACACGAAAACATAACATCAAAAAAAAATAACTAATTATAACAGTTAAAGTAATTTATAGAGATCTCTCAACTGAAGTCATGCACCTTGAACTTAAAAAAGTCTCAAATAAATCTGAAGGAGAAGCTGGAACATCGATGTCATCTGACGCAAAACATCGACAATGGAGTAACATATATCCCACTGGCACAGGGATGCCAGCAAGAATCAACTGTATGTTTTATGCAACTGAATCATGCTTGTCCAGCAATTGGATCCTACTTCGACTTACACAATTATCAAGAGAAGATTCATATGCCACTCACCTTTAGAAAGATACTCTGGGAGTGGATTCATCTGACCTGTCAACATCTTGTTGTGAAGAATCTTTATGTTAAAAGGGTCCACAGTGAACGGTAAACTACCAGTCAACATGGCGTACATATTTATACCTCTGAAAGCGAAAGTGAAAATACTTCTTTAAGTACGATAGGGTATAGATAGGCCACAGCTTACTACATGTAGGTGAAATGTTAAATGTTGTAGATTCTATGTTATGCATGATGATTTTTTTATTATATACTGGACAGAAAAACCTGTTTAACCAGTTTATACTTTTCTGTCTTTTAAAATTTTTAGGTTGCTTTATGACATACGAGAACTCAACCAAGCTAAAGAAGTAAAACTAACCTAAACATTGTCAGATATATTTCATTCATGGTAAATTCATGGTAAAATTTTTGGGTTGCTTTATGACATACGATAACTCAACCAAGCTAAAGAAGTAAAACTAACCTAAACATTGTCAGATATATTTCATTCACTGTTCCAAACGGTTGATTGATTGATTGGAGTTTGACGCCGTGCTTAAAGGTATTTCACTTACATGACGGCGGTGTATGTGCGTGGCATCATTTAAAAAACGCCACTATCACGAATGATGTGACGTCAGAGGAATTTTTAAATGAATGTATAGGATTAGTATCATTTGTAGTCTAAAAAGGCGTCAGGCTATGGGATGGAATATATACATCGACATCACGATTAAATACATAGTCGTGCGTCTGAATTAAAATGATCAATTAGTAAGACGATCCCTGAAATCACGACAGCTTTCTTAGCCATGTAAATCGAATAAATTCTCCATAAATTCTGAAAGATTTAAATTAAATCTAACTCAATTTATAGTGAACTATACGGCTATGGTACCCTTAGCTATGTAAAGGTTAACTCCGGGCGTTAGCCATTAAAGATCTGCGCAACAAAACTTATAAAGAACATCCTCTTTCAACTGGGGAAACATTTCGAAAGACTACACTATATATAGTTAGACACAAACTAGCGTAAGAGGCTAACTAAAATTATATATATTTTTTCTAGGTTAACGCAAAGAAATTTAACCCAGCAGACTACATATGTGTAATTTTTTTTAAAAATATATGCAAACGTTAAGTAAAACGTTTCATCAATATAATGATAAGCAGTAATTATCGTATCTTTAAGATTTGTTTCGCCCTAACTGTTGAACATTCAGATTGAATCGTGAGGAATTTGCGCTGGAATAATGGACTCGACCGGATTTGACGCAGGTCCAAATGTGGGAAATGAACTACATGTAGACAAGGCGTTTAACAGCAGAAATCAATTAAAGTATAAATCATTGAAAGTCCCAAGTTAGTGGTTTAGCTCCGAATCAGAATATCTGAACGCCCAACGCCCCAAAGGCACCGATTTCCTTGCGCTTCAACAAAATCCAAATTCACAAATATTAAGCTTGATAGCTGGGATATTATTTAGATGTATATCATTATTTACAGGTAGAATGCATTTATCGGAGTTATTACTTACATGCTCCAAGCATCCACTTTAGGACCGTAGTTTTTGTGCCCGAGTAGCTCGGGTGCCGCGTAGGCGGGACTACCACACTGTGTTACGCAGAACTCCTGTATCTTCTGTCCTTCTTGTGCTACTGACGTCTTTATACTGTTACTCAGACCAAAATCTAAAATGGTTAGAAGGGTGATATGATAACAAATTTCGGGACTGAGAGATTCCTTTTTGTACCCTGAACACATATGAATACGACTGATCCTGCTAGCCAGAAGCCGGAATTCTTTTCTTGCTTAGTTGAGACGTACATGCACAGATTTTTTTTATCTTTAACATCTGTGCCATACGAGTCAAAAATAATTCCCTATTTATTGAGTTAATGATTGATTGATTGATTTACTGTCTGAAAATATACCAAGGTAGATGAAAGAAAAGCATTTTTGCGGACTTATGATGGACATGTCGTTATTACTGCACATTATGTTGTTGAGCAGCCATTGAGTTATATATATGCTCACATGATTAATATCTAATATCGAAAAACTAATTATCTTTGGACCTACGGCTTTACTTCCTTCAGGTAAAACAAGATCAAAGAATTATATACTGTTGCCATAGTAACAAGAAATTATAGTGTTCGAACACAATTCATCTTACTTTCACCATGCATTATACCAACGTTCAAAAGTTCAAAACTACATACTACCTACTGCCAAAGGTCAATTATACTGACAGGGGATGTTGATCAGAGTAAAACCCATGAACTCTCTCATATCTAAGATAAACTCCCAAAGGCAATCGTGAATGTGGATATGACACTTTCTGTATTACTGGATTAAAGCGTTCGTGTCAAAGGCAGTTCAACAATCGCTGAACGCCATTTACTAGGTCGTAACTGTCTCTTTACTATACAATTTGTTCCACAGTTTAATCATCAAGCCTGGCAGGAGGGAATATAAACAGTTGCTTTCTGTGCGGCAAGCACGTGTGAATGAGTGCAATATTGTACTGCCTTGCAGACCTCTAGCCAATAAGAAGGCGCATTGCGGTCATATGACTACTTTCCAGTGACGTCAAAGGGGAAAGTCTGACAATCCATTGATTTTCGTTTAAGACGGAACGCAAAACGGACGGAAAAGGAATATCTCGTAATTTAAATAGGTAGATCCGGCTGACTAGCCACTTCCTTTGAAGGACAACTAGTACATTTGCCAACATTAAAAGGTTTCTAGAGACGCCGTTGGGGAACGTTTGGATAACATTAGTGGTGTGCAATAGGCATTGATAGATAAAGCTAATGAACTCTAAATCAAACATGAAGTTCCACATAGGCTTATAGTTCTTAGTATTATATATGTCTCAAAAAGGCCTAAACTGAAACATAAAGTGACAGCCTCCAACGGAAAACGGAGTCAGCTGTATTGTCAATGCAGTATAGACTGTATTGACGATACCTGTCATGGATCTTGAAATAGGCAGCCGAAAAGATAATCTTGATATAGGTTTAAACAACTACATAACATGTACTTCTTCGTGCTTCTGACAATATTTTGATGTTCTTACCAATTATTTTCATGTCTCTGTTTTCGTCCAAAAGTAAATTCTCAACTTTCAAATCTCTGCAATTATTGAACAAAATATCTTTTATTAACAATCGATCGTAAACATGAAATTATAATTTCATATATCTCAAAGCATTATAGTTTATAATAGAAGTGCTTTGTACAGCTACAAAATAATGCCCATTGTTGCAACTGTTAATTTGCCAAAAATTGTGAAGTTCGTCTGCAGTTAAGTTTATTCAGAGCACATATGATTTGTTAATAACATCTACGAAAAAAACTCCTAATAAAATCCCCAACATAACATATTTTAATTAATATCTATTTCTTCACTACTTATTCATTACTTATTCATTACTTATTCAGATGGAGTGAACCATTTAATAAATTTTATTGAAGTTACATCAGTCTATTATAGCCTTATACCACATTATGTATACCTGTGTAAAATTCCAAGGCGATGCAAATAATCCACAGCTGATACAATTTGGCGGATATATTTTTTCACTTCGCGTTCCTCAAGCTTTTTCTTTTGACAAATGTAGTCCATGAAATCCCCGCCTTTGCACAACTCCGTCACTAGATAATAGCTATTTTCTGTCTCCATTATTTCATAGAGCCGGACTATATTCGGATGCTGAATCATCTGTAAAAGTTTACCCTCTCTGCGCATGTTCTTCCGGACGTAGGTGTCATCCTTCGCGCGCTTTTTGTCCACAACTTTGATGGCAACCTGGATTGAAAAGAGTATAAAAACCTTAAAGAGATGCTTACGTTTTATTATCAAGCTTTGAAGAGTTTAAAGAATGTATTGCAGATTGCTGACATTCTTTAATTCACCTGAATGCAGGCAAAACACTTTTAAAGATTGTACATACAATCTAATAATAAAGATAAATCATCAAATTCATTATAAAAAAAATACTATAAATATACAAAGGTCAAAGGGTAAAGTTGGCGAGAGCAAATGCACTGTCTATGTCGATGATTCTCTTGATAGATGGGTGTTGTTATATGTATCAATTGTACTTTGTCTTTTATAATATACAGGACTGAAGGTTAAACATCTTAGCGGGGGGTTCGCCGTTATTTACATATGTCCTACAAGATGGATGACAAATAGCTTTATTGCTCTCGTACTATGTTAATTTGTGTAGAAGTGGTCCTTATACCAACATAGCTCACCGGATTAAACTGTGATTTATCACCTATTGGACAGCGTAGTGTTGATAGTTTGTATTGGTGATACGGTAACGCTACCATACTATTATGAGAATACCGCCAGTAACTTAACAATTGGCGGTTTGTGCTGAACAGACGAAAGCTATAATTAAGTTATAGATGACGTCATTCATAACGTGTATTTGGCCTATAGATTAAATTATAGCCCACTTTCTCGCCATGTTTTTCGCTTTTATGACATGGAATCCAGCAATAGATATACATTATTTCGTTCATTATAATTAAACAGTTAAATATTCAATGTGGCCGATGTTGGCAACTTTGATTTACTACTCATATATAAGGAATATATATTACAATGTTATGTTATGTAATGTTACAAATTTCTAACATATAAAATGCTATTTTCGAAACAATTTAGATCTGGTATATAGCACTAATGACAATTGGCCATATATATACACACAGAGATATCCAATGTTACCTTTCCTAAATACATGGCAATCGATGTTGTGCAGATTGCAATACGTTACTGGACAAGGTTTTAATAGAAGAATATAACGACTACATTGCAGACAGACATAAACATATAAATAAAGCACAACGTTCATGTTTTAAATCTGTAAACGCATATATTTCAGAACTCGGGAGAGTTTCAAACAAATAGAATTAAATGTAATCCTTTAATCGCCAAGAGGCGAGTTTTTCGATAGAACACCATTTCGGTTATCCCGAAATTTTCTTACTCTCTCTTTATAAAGTTATGAGGTAAAGAAAAATGTGACTAGCAGGTATACACTTAATTAGAGATAGCTAAAATAAATTAAATCCCCACACATACAAATTACCCCATAAGTCCACCATCCAGAAATAACGTCATTTTAATAGAGGTTATCGATAGAGAAGGGGTTCCCATTAACCAGTAGGTAAGTTATAGCATTTTGCGTCTTAGGACTCGTTTCACAAAGCGATCTCAGCTTACGTAAAACGTAAATACCATGACCACCAGTGATGAAGTCATTGTATTGTCATGATACTGTTACATTTGACGTAAGCTAAGATCGGTTTATGAAACGGGCCCCTGTACGCTTTAATACTCAACATAATTCACACAGGGATGTTGATTAATTAAAACCGACCAATCATCAGATGTCCCAGATAAACTTCCAGGGACACCTTTATGAACAGATCTTAATCTCGAGTTGATATGGGTATAACCTCTATGGCTCAGTCGGTATAGCGTGATGGTCATGTAAGATAAAGGTTCCGGGTTAGGGAGCTTACCAATTTTTCTTTCTCGATGTTTTTCAAAACACAGTAGCAATATTATGTAAGTATGTGTATATTTGATACTGGTATATAAATCCCGATGGAGGCAAGTAATATTGTCTTTCTCTGCAATAAAGATATATATCTCAATTTTGGCGAGTTTATACATTCTTTTGTTTTTGTAGAGGATGAAACTTTTGATTTCCTACACCGGTATTTGAACTAGTGTCTCTGACTAGCAGGGCCAGCGCTCTAACATAAAAATAACATCCAGGATTTGGCAAGCAAAATTTGCTCTCTCTATAATAAAAATATATATCCAGGTTTTAATTTCTTTGACTGATCGTAATATATGTATAGCTACAAAACAATAAATTTACATCGTATAGTACCAACTATATATTAACCATAGGAATTGAACCGATCAGGCCTGTCTGTATTGACGCCTTTAATTTAGGGCCTTGGATCAAAATCTTACATTGTAACCTTCCAGCTTAACAGGGTGTTGTGTTTACCAGGCAGAGACTCGATAAATACTATCCGATTTCCAGTGTAAACAAATACGGCTATTTAACGGCTATTACACTCGCCTGAACTAAACACCGATGCCCTGGCGATTATTTAAACATGGGTAAATATCAAAACCTTAGTCCCCACGGTAAATATAATATGATCATATCGTTTGATTTTGTCAATCTTTTAATTTATCTATCTGTTAATGTCATCGAATGTGATATTAAATATACACGAAGTTTCCGGTTTTTAAAATCTATATTTTAGCAAATACGTTACATGGTAGCAAAGTAAACAAGTAGAAAATGATTTTTTTATCGACATAGAATATCTGCAGACGATACATCCTAATAACAGGTTATCAAACACGTCAAAATGCTTTATAACAATTATAAGGTTTCTCTTAAAGGAGTAAACAACCACATGATAAGAAAATCATCCATTTTCCAAATTTTTATGAGAACGGCAAAGCATTGAGCATATATCAGATAGAATCATGTTAACTGATCTATCAAATGACTGAAAGTGTCATAAATTTGCAAATGTGTCCAGCTACTTTCAGTTTATTCGATTTTTTAATGCCAAATTCTGTACTAAGTCAATCCGCTTTGGGCGAAATATTTGTGAGACCGTAAAAACATACATTTATAAGATAGAGTCATGTTAATGGGCCCATTTATTTTGTCAAGTGATTAATAAATTTGTTTATATGAGGTTTTAATCAAGCTCTGTACAACTTAAAGCTATATAAGTGTATTACATTATTTAGACCGACTTGACCTCAAGTGTAGAGATTCAAATATACGCAATTCCCAGTATCGATGGTTAAGAGTCAAACGTATAGACAGTTCAGACTTCTATTAGGCCTATGTTCCTACTTGTTCAAGTATTAGATTCGGAAAATTATCAAGACTGCGTGGCGTTGAGTCATCCAAATTTAAACCGGAGAGCCAGAAATACTGAACTAAATCAAAGGTCGTATTTTGGAATCACCGTTGAGTTTGCCTGACAGAACAACACAAAACTACTGTCCCACTATTGATTGATTCGCGCAAGTAATTGCAATAAAAACGTTTGGAAGAAGGGAGGCATGACAGACTCTCGACTTACAGAAGAAATCACACAAAAACAGCCATTCAAGCGAAGTCGATTGCATAATTGCGACATACGAATTGCACGAAACGGTTTCAATCTTTTCAGAAGTATTATCTTAACATGTATTATTTCGCTTGAGTAGTTATGTAAGAAATTTCGTTGAAATAATGATTGTAAATTGTTCACTGGAGACAATCTGTACTCTGTAGCACTTGTTATCGAAATCGGTTAAATAGGATGGTATACATGTATAATGTACTGTTGCCTGGGGGTGTAGACTAAATGACGAAGGTTTGTTGTTGGCATGGTGCAAGCTAAATAATTAATACAATTCAATATACAGTTAATTGTCGATGAGTCAATGTAAATGCGTTCAGAAATGAGGGGAAAACTGACATATAACAATATTGTTAATCTCTACGACTTCAATAAACAAGTGAGTCAACGTAAATGTGTTCAGAAAATAAGCGAAAAACTGACAAATAACAATATTGTTACTCTCTACGACTTAACAAATGAGTCAATGTAAATGCGTTCAGAAAATAAGGGGAAAACTGACAAATAACAATATTGTTAATCTCTACGACTTCAATAAACAAGTGAGTCAACGTAAATGTGTTCAGAAAATAAGCGAAAAA
>JAQQZZ010088722.1:0-18043 GCA_030265115.1 Mopalia vespertina
TTACGCCGTGCTTAAGGGTATTTCACTTATATGACGGCGGTGTATTCCAACAATAATTGACACTAGTACAACCAAGACGTGAAGCTTTTTCATAATGTCGGAAAGTTAGTTTTCCTCCAGTGCTAAGTAAAGACAACATCGCCACTCTTCAAACAAACTGCTATATACAACCAGGGCAACAAGAAAGTCCCTCCGCATATCATATCGATAAACCCTTCATGAAGGTTTTAGACCCCTCGCCTTCCCGTACCTTAGAACTCGAACCAAGTTATCGTGTCTTTTGCTGTATAGTTTTACCCAGGGGTGAATCCATTGCTATTTCATGCAGTGAAGTAGTGCGAACCTCGGATTTTTAACGGGGACGCGGGCTTCAATCACACACTTCATAAAAATAGGGTTTTGGGCGGTCAGTGAAATATCACCTCTACTCATAATAAATATTTACAGGTTTTGTAACTACTAGTCAGCCCAAAATATGACCCAGAAAAAACAACATATATGGAAGCATTTGAGATTTGCTCTATCATGAAACGCTCTGGTGAGTTCAGAAGGAATACCGTGGGTTACTTAAAATACCTTCAATAGAAGCACAGCGTAAATACTTAATAGCCTATATTCATTCCATCGCTTAAAGCTTTAATTAAAGTCTACCATACTTTTATGTTAAACCACTGTTTCTAGTGTACTTTAAAAACTGCTAAGACAAAATACAAAAAATAATTTCATAGTTATAAATACTTTCTGACATTCAATGTACAGTCTTTATATTTAACTAAAGCTTCAGTTCAAAGCTGTACACGAGCTAAACTATCTTAAAACCGTATTTGAAAGAATTTCCAGTTTTTATTTCAACAACCTAGCGAATAATCAAACTACTTTGTTTTCGTATACATCTAACTTGTAGAAGAGTGAGCCTTTTATAAAGAGGGGAACCGTGGCATAACTACGTTATAGCTGAGGGCTGCAGCAAAATAATAGAAATCATATATTTATCTTTACATCCGTTTAGTTATACTGCTCTCTAAAGCATTTTTCATTCTTTTCATGTTTAAACTCTTAACATGATTGCTTGCTTCATTGGTTAACGTTATTGCTAGCTTCATTGGTTAACATGATTGCTTGCTTCATTGGTTAACGTGATTGCTTGCTCCATTGGTTAACGCGTCTAATGTTGTGGTTTTACGTGTCATAAATGCACTTACTGGCCGTTTGAGTGAATCTACAAATTCTGAGATGTTTCATCAACACTGTTTGTGTAGCTTTCTCGCCCATTTTATTCCGCCATGTTTTTAGTGCGAACAGACATCGGTCCGGTCCGGTATTGGCCGATAATTCTACTTCCGCTATCTCTTCCTCTGTTAATCCCATCTGCTTGGCGATGGCTTTCCATTCCTTGGCAGCATGCACATCTTGAGCAACTTTGACGAAAACTCGCCTTAAATGAGAGTCTGAAACACACGAATGGATACATGTATAAATTTACAACAACCAATCACACTGGCACACGAATGTTGACTAATTAAAACCGGTGAGTCATCGCATGTTCTGGATAAACTCCCAGAGATAGTTATCTCAAAAGATCTTAATATCGAGTTGTTATGGATAACCTACATACATCTTGAGAGCGAGTAATGACCCTGTACATGGTATAGATAGTATGTGACAAATATACATCAAACAACTTATACGGTATGTGTTAAGAATAAATCACCCTGCCAACTGGTATTTCACAGAAATAGAAATAAACCAATGAATATGTCCGCTAAAAGGAATGAAAGCTACGAGTTGTCTGAATGAGAGGAAAGTTTCGACTGAAAGTCCTTTATATTTTTGTTTAGCTTGTACGCCACAACGGGTCTCTGTAAGAGAGGAGTAAGGCTTTTTCGGCGCCAGACTTTGATATTCCTTTAAAAGAAGACTAGCAAATTGGGTGCTTGGTTGGTCATAATAGAATACAAAAAGAGTTCATTTTTTTAGACCCTTTACCTTGTTCCGAATTGAAACCCAGTGGATACAATGTGTGAAAAGCTTCAATCCAAAAAATTAAGCTTCTCTTTTTAAACCTTTCTGTTTGGTTTCCTCTTCAGAAGGAAAAATGTGTGTTATTTTTAATCGGCATGGTTTCAAAATGATCTTTAAGCAAATGATCAAGAAGAGAGAAATGTCCAGCTATTGTATATAAGTTGTAAAGTTATAACCTTATGGAAACATATTGTTTCAGGTACTTCTTACACGTTATGGGGTATATCACATTTTCTGAATCACAGTTTAAAATGTCTACAAATAATAAACAATTCTAGTTTGTTTGCTCAACAAAGGAGGCCTTTTCCGGTGATAAGTGTCTAGCTTGCATCTAGTCTTCATACATTTTGAGGAGCTGGCTTACAATATTACAGGGCGATTGTGGTGTTTTCGTATAGAACCTGATTCTAGACCTTGCCCCAACATTATGACTGTTCAGTCGTCTGGGAGTAGCGGATTTAATTTAGTGGGTTCAGGCATTGGTCGTTTGGACTTATGCCAATTCGATCTTTGTGTGTAATAACAAAATCATGATGGTTAATAAAATTCAAAATATAAAGCAGAGTTTATTTGATCCAGCATTTTTCTTCTATTCTGTTGGCAGAAAGCTTGCTAGCTATTGTTGGAAATTGGCCATTAATTCACCGAGGCGTAACCAATGCACCAATGAATTTTTATAAGATTTTAAACTAGGTAAATCAGAAATTTAGTTACCACGTGCACTTTGGACTCTCTGTTGACGTAAATCGTAATCTTTTCCTCTGATATCTTCAGCTAAATCTCCTCTTCCAACAGCCATGAGCGCGGAGGCTAAAAGTTCCACCTTAAAAAAAAATCGTCATAATTTAAGAGTCGTAAATAAGACACGTAGCATACGGACAAACTGCAGATATTTAAGTTCTGTTTAGAATACTTCACAAAGGCCATTTGATTAAAACCGTCGCCATCTTACCTGCATGACTTGTGTAAAGATCTCTGGGTCATAAACCAGGACCATATATTTTCACTATATTGTGCGGACGTTGTCCGTAATTTACATCTGTATAAATACACCGGGATTATGTAATTATGTCGTATAGCTGCAGAACGATGCAATTATATTTAAAGTTACTAACAAATTTAATTTTCTTCATTTGAAAATTTGTTCTATTTTATGTTGAACCACGTTACACATTCACACACTTTGAAACAGCTGGATTTCTCCGTTACTATGGTTATGACACAGATCCGCCATGTGACTTTCTTAGAAGAATGTTACCTCGCGGGTATATCCCAAATTTGCACTTCGTCTTGAAGGCCAAGATGGTAGGCCTACTTGATGGTTACAAACAAGACTTTATGAGTTTTCAACTTCTGGATTTATTGACAGCTTGAAAAGAGCGCTAGTATCTGCACTGAAACGCAACGTTTAAATAGATCCAGAAGTTCAAAAGCAATAAATCTTTATCTTTATATTATCATCCTAGCTTGTCAATGCCACTTAAACCGGTTACAAAACGGACAAACTGCACACAGTTAGGTTTCGTTTAGTTAACTACACGATGGCTTGTCGATACCTTTAAGTCCAAGTTTTGACAAAATGAAGACTGATTTTCTGAGACCGATATAACCCACGAGTTCGAGCCCGTATTTGGCATTCCTCGATAACATCCATTGCTGTTATAGGACAATGCTGGAGTTGTTTTTCGTGAGTCGCACGATGTGACTCTGGCAATTGCCAGGGCTCGTTTTATTAGGTTGTCTCACCGTTTTCCACCGAATTTAGTTAAGCAACAATGTGAAATGGACAATCCGTCGTGATGTAAGTGAAATACCTTTTGATTTTCGCCCAACGTACCATTAGCACTGATACCAAAGTGTCACTGTATACTGTATGTCACGGATGCCTGGATCTACATCACAGTGTAAATTCTTTAATACAGAGTAAAACATACTGCATTATAAACCGTACTTTAATTTTATTTATCCAATTAAATTAATAGTACATCTGACCTTATTGACGGAACGTGGCAGCCGTTTAGCCCATGTGAGCAGCATATCGTGTATAGAACATTGCGTGTCGTTGTTGTGGTTTTGTCTAAGTATAGCTTGAATTCGCGTCTTTTTCACATTTAAGCACTGCGCCAATCGTTTCCATTCATCGCCAAGTTCTTCCGAGATCCGCTTCAAAATATCATCATCAACAGCTCCTGAAAACCAAATTAAAATTAGTTATTTATAAAACACTAATATATTTTGTCGTTTCAACAGCTTAGTGTCGTACTATAAATGTTTTATCCTATAGCTTGTTTTTTGTTTGTTTAACATTTCATAGATTTATTTACCGGAGAAACCAATACAAGTAAATATACATAATAAATAAATTTGTAAAAAAATAATAGGATTCTGAACTTTATTTGAGGATTAAGTTCTGGTAGGAAATTTTTTTGGGAAGATCTAAAGTAGCAAATCCACGCAGCAAGAACATGTTGCAATATCCCAAGGTATATTTCGAAAGATGTGCAAGAACGATACAAAATACAAAATTCAAAAGCCGCTGAATTTCGGCTAAATAGATTCTGAAGAAAGCGCACATGTAAAAACTGTGCATATTGAACATTGAGAAGAATCCTTACCTTCTGACTTAAGCATAACAGGCGCCATAGTCAATGGTTTGGGTGGTTCTGGATCTGGCTGTGAAGTCAAGAAAACATTTTTGTTCAGGTGCAGTTGAAAACTTCCGTTTTGCAATTTCATAATGACTACCGATCGTGGAAGCAATAGTGTCCGTTGGCTATTTTCACGTTATAAAAATGATAACCTTGACTTCATATAAGCGTTTTCATCAACCGAATCCTTAACGAAACGCGCCCTCTGGCTAAGGGCCGTTTGTTTGACGAGTAGCAATGCTGTCTTTACTTAGCACTAAATGAGATAAACTTTCCAACAGTAATAAAAAAACTTCGCATTTTGTGGTCAATTATTGTTATGTGAGTGAAATACCCTTAAGCACAACGTAAAACACCAATCTATCAATTAATCTAAATGAAACATGTCGTGCTTACATAAAAGTTACCCCTCCGCTCTTTGACATATGCTCTTGAGCATTTTAAACGTTACATGGTCTCGTTCTATTGTCAGGCCAGACAAAGCCTTATTTCTATAAGTCTAAATTATTCCTTAAGCCAGCTTAAAACTGTTTTTTGAAAAATGAAGATTTATCAACATGGTGATTAAGTTGTTTTGTAACGAAAAAAAATGTAGTCCTAATTTATAAGCCATCGGGCCTTGGTGGTTTTGAGATTTTACCTTGGGTAGGCTGATCAGTAATTCTCCTAACAAGACATCACCTTCTTCCCAGGCGGTTACAGATTTTGGTGTCTGGATCCCACGTGACTTGTCCTCGTCAACTTTGACTGGTACCGGAACTAAGCCCTTTGTAAACACCTGAGCAAACCCTCGGTAACAGTCAAAACTTTTCTGAGCAAATTTATCAATTTCTTCCACGGATATATCCAGGCGACAATTAATTCGGGAATGGTACACAAATTTCAGTGACTTTTCTTCATCTTCTTGTCTTTGTATATTTCCTCGGAAACGAATTTCCATAATCTGTCCTTCGTTGATGGTCAGAGGTCTGCTTACAGGTGGACCCTCGTCGTAATCCTCTTCTGCTAGAGTCTGCAACAAGCGATCTGCTCTGGTTGCTAAGGTACAAGCGATAACCACGTCACCCGTGTCGTTACAGTTCTGTCGCAAGATCAGCGACACTTTCTTCTGGCACATGCTCTCCTCTATTAGTTTACATATCCTCTCTGGTTGCTGGTTGGGAAGTTTGGTCTTGGTGCTGATAACAATGATTCTGGAATAGAAATTATGTCATAAAACTTGAAAAACAAGATAATCGCACTGTATTTGATCGATGTTTTTCTGAGGGATCCTGGTCATATTGAGCGTCCCATTAAAGGTTTTGAGTCATGGGAGTAAGCACAAGGGATGCTGTGACTCCCCCCCCCCCCCTGGCCACGCATCCCCTAACAGTGTCCTGAGTCATATTGGACACTGACATCGTGAACGACAATGGATACTCATCCCCTGATTTACATCTCATAAACCATTTTAAGAACAGAGTCCTAAATCTCGTTGGAAATTTATATCGTGACAGATTCTCGTCACCTAAGTCAAATCTCATGAACCACTTTGGGCACCGATGTAGTGAAACACATAGGATACTCATTCCCTGAGACATTTTGTACACTGATGCACTGATACCCCAAGTCAAAGTCATATGGAAGGGTGGGACAATTAATTGAACAGATTTATTAAATGCTGGCTGTTAGCATTGACTTATCCCTTGTTTGTAAAGTTGGGGTCTAGTTATATTACTCACGTAGAAGGCTTTGTTTATGTAAATGGCCTTCTTGATCAAATTTACATGTACAACACGTATTAATTAAATGGATCACAGGTTAATTTTACTTCAACAAGACAACGACTACTGAATGTATCATAATTGTGCCTGAACATCAACTCGCTCGGTAGAACAGTACCATGTTACATTTGTCATACCTTTCGTAAGGTTCCTTCAGATTCAAACAGATGATATCTTTATTTTTCTGATGAACCAGAGGCACTTTGTTGTCTACAGTCCACGGCGAGTCTCTGTTTCGCTTCACTAACAAACAAATATGATCCTCTGGGGCATTTTCTAAAACAAAAATTTGGAGGATATGAGGAATTACATTTGAAATAAAAATAAAAGAAAACGATCGACGCATTCGTTATTTGTTGACCACGTTTCGATGCAGTAGCCAGCAGAATTGAACTGACTTGAATGTGGTTTTTATTGTTATGACATCAACCTTTCTTTTAATAAACATAAAGTTTGAAACAAATGTGACCTTTGGTACAAATACAACAGAGAGTATTGACAGAATATTTCCTTTAAATGTCGGGTATACAACTGCCAAAGACATCTACGTATTAAAACAACTCTGGTCCAAACAAATGACTAAAATTATAGCTGAGACAGACTTGAATCACAATACACGTAGGCCTAATTCAATTGAATAAAAGATCCTGCAAATATAGGGGAAATTAACAGCATTGTCGCCCTTGATCTTCGTGAGTGAATCTGCCAATCAAAAGTTACCAATGAACTCAAATTTCCGCATATACCAGAAACTAATCAATTTGCCATGCCTAGTAGATTGACTCTTCATACTGTTAATTGTATATTTGAAATTTATATTTCCAAGGTCACTTGAATATGTTTTATCGTCCATAATTTGAAATCAATTAATAGCACAGTTTTTCTTTACATAAAAATAAACATATAAATCTTTAAGTCAAAAGCAAAGCTATACTTTCAGATTTTGTTCTGCTGGCAAATCGACGGTTGCTTGTTGACCAACTGTGACAAAGAAAAACGAACTACAAACCTTCATCAGCCCGTGTCTGTAAAGTTGCTGAAATGAGTGCGGGTTTTGCTGTAGAGGGTCTCTTGTCAGATTTTTCGGTCCTTTCCCTTGCGATGGCTGTCACTGGTCTTTGTTTTGGTCGAGTGGATGCGAGTGGCAATGGGACAGTCAAGGCTATTGGTTTGGGGAACTTGCGGATTGGGAATCCCATACGCACAACAGGGCTACAAGATTGCAGATCCGCACACTCAACGGGAAATCTTAACTTTAAATCGTGCACGAGTGAGTGTTCTGTGGGATGAACCTAAATATAATCGACAGAGATAAATATTATTTATTATTACAAATTGATTTACGAAGGATCTATATTGTCTTCACCGAAAATTCAAAGATGCTGTAGAATTACCATAAGAAGATTCTATGTTTCACTAATCAGAAGAGCTCCACAAATATTGACCAATCAAATATCTTTCTTGTCACACTAGAGGCCTACGTCATGAGACCTATAGAGTCGACTATTTATAGTAGGGTTTACCTTTTACAGTTCACACATGTTATTAACCCGTAACACACAAGAGTGTAAGTCGCGTGACGTCATGAATAAGGTTGTCCACGCCCAAAATGTCAGCTACCAGTGGTCGTAGGTAGGTATATACTTGTAACCCTCGGGTGATTTTATAAGATGAAGAAACGATAAGTCGATATCATATGTAAGTTTGTTTAATGGTAACCTTTCAAGGGATATAGGGGTTAGTGCAGCCATGAGCATTATTTTTAGCAACTTTTCTGTTTTTTTCGAACTTATACACTGTCTCTTTCAACCAACAAATTTCAACAAGTATTAAATATTGTGAGAGAGTGACCATCAGTCACTATAGTGTCTTACCTCCAGGGTGAAGTTAGTGTTGACGCGAAACATTCCTGGTCTGGCGCTCAGTGTCACTCTGGGTTCAGTTGTCGATGTCACTTTCCCTCCTTTCTTTCCAAAGAACAAGTGGTCACGTTTCGGTCTGAGGACAACCATGAATGTACCAAAGTGACTGACTCGAGCTTCTACGAACTTGAATTCCTGCAATTTAATCGCCAAATAAAATATCTATATATCTAATTGGTGTGTTTTTTTATCCGAATAAATTAACGATGTCTCAGAAGTGGTAACCTCCGAATAAATTAACACGTTTTAGAAATGATCCCTAGCGAGATCAGATGTTTATCAGATTCCATCACACTATTGGACGCTGGTGGTAGCTAGTTAATTCTTGTTTTCCTGGTGCCATTAGAGCTTACAGGCAAAATGGGTTTTTACACTGCACTTAAGGTTATTTCACCCATATGATGACCCACCAGTCAAATTGAAGACGGAAACCAAACAGTGCCGATACAAAACAATTATCATTGGCGCACGCCACTAATTAAATTATGAATGAATGAAACAATTACCAGAAGTACCACAGAGACACCACAACAGTTAGATTTTGTGATGCCCTTACGCTCCGAGAGCATCAGGGCGACAGCAAGCATACTTCTAGCAATACTTCTAGGAGCCTTTGTCTTCCCAATTGATATTTAAGTTCGATGCTATCTTTTTGCACATGTCATGCGATTTTGAGATTTGCTTTTTTTATAGCTATATTGTGAGTTGTGTGTGTCGTGTCATGTAAGGATTTCCTTCACCTATAGAAATAACAGGTTTCCACGTGAATGAACACAAATTATGGTAGACCTATACAATTCATGTTAACAAAAATCTCCTGAACTCCTTGAACTTTAATGTATAAGATTTGACTGACACGTGACTATGTTTAGATATTTTATCAACCAAAGCTTGCACACATTCGTGATTTTTCTTTCACTGAAACTTGATTATGTTTAGATATTTCATCAATCAAATCTCGCATACGGTACATTCTTAATTTTGCCTCACACGATCGACATTAAACCTCAAGCAATACACTGAAAGTCTATTTCTTACTATACCTGTTGGTCAATGCATCATTATTTGAAGACCAGTAGGCAGGATAATATGTAATAACAAACGCATTAAGCATAAGCCACTCTGGTAAAAGGCAATATGTTTCAATCATATTCATACCGGCTTAACTTAGCAGTCGAGGAACATTAACTCTCCAAAACAAAGAAACACGGCCCATCTTATATGCTTGTGCTAGGGTAGCTATTGTAAGAGTAACGCCGTCAGATAAGTGACATACCCTTACACACGGATTCAATTAAAAATCA
This sequence comes from Mopalia vespertina, assembly GCA_030265115.1. NCBI lineage: Eukaryota > Metazoa > Mollusca > Polyplacophora > Chitonida > Mopaliidae > Mopalia > Mopalia vespertina. The sequence continues at coordinate 9,660 of JAQQZZ010088722.1, forward strand.
ATCAATCAACAAATCAATTAATAACTCAATCAACAAATCAATCAATCAATTAATTGATCAACTTATATCGGAATATTTAAGTTGTCATGCTGAAAATGTATGTTTCGGTCAATCTATAGCTTTCCACGAAAGAAAAATCTAAGGTACCAGAAATACAGTCTCTAATATAGCCCTACACACTTGTCTATTCCGGGGCTTGTATGCCTGATATATTGACATTGCGTTTTTAATAAAAAAAAATATATCGATTGACCGAAATAAAACCCTTCAGTACGTTAACTTTTATATCTGGTCATTTATTTATTATATTCTATATAAGACACACGAATAACCTACTTTGATATCCTCAAATGAGATCTCTTTGGTTGTGGCCTCGGTCCATTTACCGCGAGCATCCATTACTTTGACCACTGTCTCCCTCGATGTATTCCCCCGAAGGGCACAGTGTGGAATTGATATGGACAGTGGCTCGGTTAGCTGAAATAATACAATTAGGTTGAAACTGTTAGAAGACATTAACACTGGAAATGGAAAAATAAAAAGGAAAACATGTATTGTATTTGTGTGTGGGCACATTGTCAAAGCAAAATGCAAAAGGTTTCGAGGAAAACCTTCTATATGATGAAAAAATAAAGAAAAAACAAAAAAGGATGCATCAGGTACAAACGCAAAGACTTACCTTCATTTACCTTTTATAGAATGACTAGCAGAAAAAATATCGGTAATAACAACAAATCAACGCAAACAAAAAACATGGACCAATGTTCATCAGGAAAAAAGAAGGTCGGAAAACTAAAGACGACTATTCACACTTATTCATTCACAATGTCATTTAATTCTTAACCCAACACAACGATACACGATGATGATAGAAAGTAGGCCTAATAGAAATATGTTCTGCCCCACGAAAACCATCTTCCAAAGGCAAACCGGAAAAAAAACGTCAGATGTCGCAGACACGTTAATTGAAAGTTGCACCACGTTTGCTTTTAGTTGACAGGCGTGACTTGTAAACGGCTATTTGATTGACTTTTTACATCTAGAATAGTATAATGAAATGTCTGCTACGTTTTTGAAGCCATTTGTGGCAAAGGTGAAACTTTGTCAGTCTGGTCTTATGCAGTTTGACTCTTCCCTAGGGAATAGACCATATACACGACAAGAGACTGCCTGTCACGCACAATACATGTATGTATACAGAAGACAGGAACGATTAAGGTAATACCAGACCATATCTTTCAGACATTTGCTTGAAATTCTATTACGAGCCTCGGAGCTTAGTCAGTAGCCTAGGGTTTTGGCCCATGCAATTTATCGGTTTTTGGTTCTCGATGGAAACGTGAAGAGGGACACAGGGAGGTCATTTTCTGGTAATCCATTTGTTGATTATACATAACGATGTTTTATAAGAAAGAAAACAAAAAATGGCATACCTCACTGATGCTTTGAATCCGGGTTCCTTGGATTAAACGGATATGTAAAAGTCAAATCAGACGCCTTTTTTATTGATGTTCTTACCTGGATGTCTTTATCAGAATTCCTCTGTCTTATTGACAGGACATTGCTGACTAACTCCTCGTTTTCTTCTAACACCGCTACATCGGCCAGAGAGTCAACCCTGGTTACCGTCAAGTCATCGCGGTCTAGAGTGCCAGGAAATGCCCGGATGATACAACCGATGCCCGGATCAAATTCACCAGGGTCAACACTGTATCTGAATTCAGAAAAACACATAGGCTGAAGAGTAGAAACATAATCTCACTTTTTGGGGAAAAAGAAAGCAAAACCTTAATCTTAATGTTTAGTTTTATACAACAAACAACGAGAAACAGTGTATGAAAATAATCTGCCGCAATGTATTCTTGGAGGTCTAGCTTATACTTGAGCTATATATTCGGTAAACATATTTTGGTTTCAATACTTTGACACACGACAACATAATTATAGTTTTCTTCTTTACAGGCATCTAAAAGATCGTCTGAGGAATGCTTGGGGGATACCGCCAAAAAAAGAAGATGGGCTTAATATCGATGAAAACTATCCGAAAATATTGACTTATACATGTCCTGTCGTTTTTTTATTGCATACTAACATGTATCTTGGCCAGTTGCGTGGATTTTTCTTCTCTTCTTCTTCTCTAGCTTTACGTTCCTCGAATGCAAGTCTCTCGTCGGCGAGTGATGTACCCTTTTCCGAAGCGATGGCCGTCAGACGTTGTTCTTCTTCCTCTTGTTTTGCTCGTTCCTCTTCCGCTTTCTTTCTGGCTCTTTCTTCTGCTAAACGATTAGATTCTTCCTCAGCTTTTCGTTTTTCTTCAGCTGCGATTTGAGCTTCTTTGGCTTTAGTGAGAGCGAGTTGTGCCTCAGTCGCTGCTCGTTTGGCGTCTTCAACGGCTTCTTGGAAGTCGGCTGTTGCCACTGCCGAGCACTTTTCAGTCTCAGCTAATGAAACCACAGCTTTGGCAACTTTTGCTCTCGCTTCGATTGATCGTGCAAGTCTAGATTTATCATCAGCTCGTCTCTCCTCAATAAGCCTCATAGCATCTGTTTTTACATAATAAATGAAAAGATGTGCTATAATTGTAAAATCATCATTTACTGGGTATTTTAGTTCCGATTTTTCTACATCACTATGGTATATATCTCCATATACAGCTATGATGCCGTACTTATTCAGAATTTTGTGCAATGTCACAATTCGTAAGTACAATAAAGCACTTTTCTACAGTACTATCTGCAAATCTTAACATCTAATTTTGTTTGCTTATTGGTTAGGGTTTTCGACATACCCAAGGTTATTTTATTGGACTCAAGAAGCGTAACAGCTATAATTGTGCGCAGGAAACTCTCACACGTCAGTTGTATTAACTTGAACCGCCTTACTACATGAATATAAAAGACAATGTCTGTGGGAGAGGGTGGGAAGCAATTTTAGAGCGTCCAAACTTAGCTTGGAAAATAATAAAGTACGGAAATAATCAAATTGTAACCCGTACGTTTGGAAAGTATACATCGTTTTGTACAAGTGCCTCCAATAATATTAAGGCAAACTGGACACAAGACAATGATGCGATAAGAAAATATATAAGGAACTTTAAGAGTGCTTCAAAGGAAATCGTGCCCATTTAGCAACTTCAGAGTAACACGAACCTAATTCTTACAAGCTTTCATATAGTTTTGAAATGTGTCTGATTTGTGAGTCAAATCAAATCGATAGCTTGCTGTCTAAACCTCCTCAATAACACTCCTTCGCAAAATAGTCAAGATTTTTTTTCTCATTGAAAAAAGAATATTGCTATATAAACTGGATCAAATGAGACATCGTCTATAGTGTTACAGAAAACAAAAAACGATACATCAGATTTTGGTCGATAAAAATAAATCCTTTGAAATCTTAATTAGTTAAGAGATGAAAAATATTCAATATATATCTCTGTATTTGATAGAACTTTTTGCTGTGCAGAAAATATTTACTATTTGCATAGATGCTTACAAAGAAAAAAATAACAAAAACTCAAGCGCATTGGTATCCCTACCTTCTTCTGCCGAGGGAGGTAAATCCAGCCACACACCTAAATCTTCTTCCTTTATTTTCTTTGTAATGGTTTCCTGTAAATCCATAACTGAAATTTTCAAAGAGCTCATTTGCGGTGCCGTGACGTCTGACAAAGACTGACATAATTGACAAGCCGTGCCGATTAGAGTCACCACCGATGATAATTTTTCCATCCGACCTGAGTATTCCTTTAATGGAATATTGCAAAGAATATCAAATTCCTTATTCACCAGAGACGTAGTTTCACGGTAAAAGGCTCTGAACTCTCCAACTAGAACCGTAAGCTTGTTAGCTTGTTTTAGAAGCTGCTGTGTATTGTGATCATCACATTCCTCTTCCTTTAACATTTCCTGATTCAAATCTGGATCAAGGTTTTCTGAAGCCGAAGCAGAATCCGTCTGTTTATTTTGAAGATCATCTGCAGTTTCTCCAGGAACGCCTATAGCGGTTTCTTTATTTTCTGGATAGGATTTATCTTCCGTTTCACCATTAGACTTGTTCACATTTTCCTCTTCCCGTCGTGTTATGGAAGTAATTGAACCACGCTTTGAATTCGCTTGACAATTTTCAGTATTCGACGACGAGGCTTCCAATGCCGGATCGGGTACATTAGGAATAGACGTCATTGCCAGCTCAAAATTGTTGTGTGGTATTAAATTAATAGAATCCAAAAGTCAGAATCGTTATCATTTCTTTTCTCTGTTGTCTGTTGATTGAAAGACCCAAGACATCATATGCCGGTCTTCACGAACATGCATACTCGGCCATTTTACCAAGGTAAGCTTGGTCTGCATATGTTTGTTAGTCTTACTTCACCTTGGACGAGTCCATACGCCAATTATTCGATATAACTTGGCAAGGAATTGACAATATAAATATACACATAGTCTGTTCCAGCTACCTTATTGCAAAACCAAGTCGTTATACCAAACTAAACGAGCGGAAACAAACCCAGCCAGGACAGTTGACCGTTCCGATTGGGTAACAATGAATGGCAGTTCCAGTCAGCCATGTCAGGTCGTAAGTGGTTTAGACTTTGATTCGTTTGCCGTTGCTAGGCTGGTGATATGCGTTAATTTTTAAGACAGAATGACTTTACCACTTGTTTTGTTTAGCGCGTGTTAGTTGATCAGAAAGAATTGTGCCTGCTAAACTTGTCGACATTTCAGGAACAGTGTATTATGTAATCCGATACGCAAACTAATAAAAAAGGGAGCAGTTTTTAAATGCATTAACACTTTGATCGGCGTGGGAATATTTACCCATGTCTGTTCAAATATTGAACGATGTCAAAATGGCTGTCTCACATTTGTATTGATCGGTTTAAATGAAACTCCCCAGACATTTCTAGACGTAACCTTGGTACAGCAAACAAACCGTGCCTGTGTCTTGATATATGAACTGTTTAGTATTTTTCATAATTGACTTGAAGTCATTGTGGAGATTGCATATGGTTGGAAAAAAAAACGCATTGACGGTTATAGTTGGAGAACACTCGGGCCTGTTGCTCGCAGAGCTCCGGGGCAACGAGAGGCCGATGTTTTAATGCATCGTTATTGTTCAGTCTCTGTTTATTGCCAGTGACATTGAGGGCGGTTTCTTTCACTTCTTGTTCAGGCGCGCCATGCCGCTAGTCAGTCAGTTCAGAGAGGTAATCTGAAGAACGAGGAAAACCCCTATCAAAGAGACACACACACACGAAAATATTAAATTGCTCTTTGCCCTATCTTTACCTCAAGCTTCACGTCGAAACATGTACCAAGGAAACTATTAAACATATCGGCTTATATCGGCTGCCGTGGTTCTTTTTATTATAATGACCCTGTAGACAGCTTTATTTACTCACATTTTCATGGGTACAGTTACTGAAAGGGGGTGGAGAGGGAAACAAATATAACAAGTTAGTGCCATAGAAAAGAAACTAAATAATATTTAATAATTTCATGCAAGTTAAATTTGTTTATTTGCACCTGAAGAAGAAAAATGCCGCATATTACAACACATTTCTGACCAAACCTGTCCTAAATGACAGTTACCAGCAGTTAACAATTCTCTTGGTCAAACTTGGATGCCCCTATAAAAAAACACACGATAAGTGTTGAAATATGCGGGGTTTTGTTTTCATGTGTCAACTAAACAAATTTTACTTGTTTGATTATGATCTAACATAATCTAAATTTTTTGATGGAACTCATTTGTTATTTTTACGCCCCACCCCCCCAAACCTTAAGTAGTTTTTAAACCCTTACGCAGTTTTCATATCTCAAGCCTAATTAATTAGATTGCACTTTGCTCGACATTCCCAGCTCGTGTAAAGGATAGCTCAAATTAGTAACACGTTCTTGTCCTGTCTTGTTCTCTTTTATGTGCTACTGCCTCGTCAAAGCGATAAGATTGTTTATCCAAATACTTAACTCTGACATTACTGGTGTGCGTGTTATAAGTAACCTGATACTATTCAGAACGGATCACTATATATATATATACAAGGGCCGTTCTCCATTTATGAAACTACCTTTAAAACATATATTACTATCGCCACGTGAATCGATCAGTGGCGAGAGAGCAAATTGTATATGTGTTCTGCCAAATCCCATTAAATAGGCGTAATTCTTGCGCATGTGTTGTGCTTCCGATTGGGGAGAATACTTAAAAAAGTAACGTCAACTGATCACAAATTTCACGTGAAAAAAAAATAGTAGTAGCTATTTAATACAAGGCTATTGGTGAAAGATACAATACGACATCGTAAAGGGGCAATACGGCAGCGTATTCACACCAGGTGAAAACCAGGTGAAAAACATTCTTACAGATTTTCACGTAATTATAAGATTATTACCTTATTAGGAGATACTAAGTCCTAGTCTCCTCATTAGGAGATACTAAGTCCTAACTATTAGATAACCCGGCGACGATACATTCTTAGACACACTTGTCTCTAATAGAACCCTATTAGTTTATTCGTTCATGGCTCTGGTGGAACCCTTTCTTGTTCTGTATGGAAACCCTCATAAATACTGTCCCAATTATTTTCTCCTCTCTTATTATATCAAAGAACTGTTCTTGTCGTAATAGTTCCATATTTAAATGGTTCCATCTTTTCCAAAGAATCGCTTTTGCCGTTATGGTTTCATATACAGATAGTTCCATCTTTTCTAAAGAACCCCCAAAGAACCAATATTTCTACGACTGCAGGTCCTTCTTAATTGGGAGACGAAAGTGCCAGCCGCTAGACGTAAACTTCCAATTTTGAAACATAGAGTCCCAATCGGTAGACAAAATGTAACAATCGGAAGAGTCCTTATCTGGAGACAATAAAACCCAATCGGAAGATCATAATTCCTGAACGGGAGATTATAAGTCCCAGTCAAGAAAGATTAAGTCGTGGTTAAGTTGTAAGCGTGTCGGCCTACATGCCTATTTTGATGTACCGCACACGGGTTTGGCACCGTCGGTCGCCCTCGGGTATATATGGGTCCCAAAAGTGAGCATACAGAGGCTAAAGTCCTATTTGGGAGACCATAAGCCCAAATTGGGAGACAATAAATAACAAAAGGGAAACTATTTGCAAATCCCAAAAGGGAGAGATTAAATCCCAATCAGGAGATGGACCGCGGCCGTGGTTATATTGGTTAGTGTGTCGGCCTACTAATCCTACTCGATGTACCGCACACGGGTTCTAGTCCGTCTGTCGAGTAACACGATTGTGCACCGGCAATCGCGGAGGTGGTTTTACGAGGTTTCCACCAGGTTTTCCATCGTATTTTAGTAAGGAAAAAGGAAAAGTAGAAGATCTGTCGTCATATAATTGAAATACCATTGACTACGACGTTAAACGCCAATCAAACAAAATCAACAAACAAATAAACAAACAAATAATCCTAATAGTATACTCCTATTAGGGCTTATTACCATGTAATTTATCTATAATTAAAACTTATTATCCTTTTATTAGGACTTATTGTCTCCTAATTAGGACTTATTACCTCTTAATTAGGACAAATTATGTCATAATTAAGACTTCATATCTTCTATTTATAATAATCAGAATTTTTCTACTGCCATAGGATACACAATAAACAAAAGCAATGAAATTTGTTTTCCAATCTGTTCGTGCTAGACTTGCTATCGCGAACAAATTGGCATAAATTCCATTCATCCCTATAGTCTCACGTGATCTGCGCTGACTAACAACACGTTAAGAGAGTTGGGCAACAATGTAGATAATTTAAAAAAAACACAAAAAAAAACATGGTTCCCATATAAATGGCCCGAATATCGAATTGACTTAAACAAATACACATAAAATATATGTATTTGTTGTTAAATTTTTTATAGGTTAAGTTTTCTATTACATGTTTGAAACATTTTTTTTATAATTATTCGTGAGAGAACTAGGCATCTCAATGAGATAAGGACCATGTGTCATTTATATAACAAAAATGAGCAGTGAGCCAAGGATGCTTAATTTGAGTCTGGAATTTAAATTAAAAAGCATTTAACGCTCGCTCGTATACTTAATGTAGTAGCCGGATGTAATGGAAGCCGGTTTAGGCCAGGCTCGTGACACAACATAGTTATAGACTGTGAGGCGATGCGTTTCTTTGCCAAGCATGCATGTCAGTAAAGAATATATAGGATTGTGTGAGGTGCAGAAAGTGCGCGAGGAGTGCAAAGTTGCACGGTCCTATAGCTCTAAACCAATAAGAAGTAGCACAGCATTTGTGCGAGTGACGTCGAAAAAGACCTATTGGAGTAAACCGGCTTTTAATACAAGTAATTATTTTCTCCAATCGATGGGCACTGCCAAGTTTGACCAAACTACGCAT
>JAQQZZ010088733.1:0-18042 GCA_030265115.1 Mopalia vespertina
AGAAAAAATAGTTCTTAAACAAAAGTAGGAAAAGGTGATTTGACTGGGATTATGAGCATATATTTTCAAAAAAAGCCCCTAGTGGTGGACCTGCTAGCTACTCCGCTTGTTATTATTAAGCATAACCTTACTCCCCAGATGTGCAACATTGCATTATGTCAAATAAATTACGAATGAAGGGAGGAAGTGCTGTGCACTCAGTGTTGAGAAGGTCTTCAAACCATTTCAACTCTGACAAAACTGGATGATGAATGTGGTGTGCTGAGTATCTAGTAATTTCATTGTGATGATGAATGTGCTGTGCTGAGTATGACTAGAGAGGTCATTGTGATGATGAATGTGGTGTGCTGACTGTAACTAGTGAGGTCATTGTGATGATGAATGTGGTGTGCTGAGTGTAACTAGTACGGTCATTGTGATGATGAATGTGGTGTGCTAGTGTAACTAGTGAGGTGATTGTGATAATGAATGTGGTGTGCTGAGTGTAACTAGTGAGATGATTGTGATGATGAATGTGGTGTGCTGAATGTAACTAGTGAGGTCATTGTGATGATGAATGTGGTGTGCTAGTGTAACTAGTGAGGTCATTGTGATGATGAATGTGCTATGCTGAGTGTATCTAATGAGGTCTAATAAAAGATGGTTATTTTGTCAGCCTACTAATCCTTCACTGGTTCAAGTCTGTAGGTCAACCCTCAGGTATATTAGCCACAGTGAACAATTGCAGGAGTGGCTTTTATGAGTTTTCTGCACAGTTTTCTACCATATTTTAGCAAGGAACAGTATGAACTGGACAATTCATCATCATATAAGAGAAATAAGATTGAGTACGATATTAAGCCCTAATCAAGCAAACAAACAAAATCTAATTAATGATAAAGGAGTTAACATTAATAATATTAGTTATTGAATGTTTTGTTGTATATTTACAGGTTGATGTCCCTTCAGATAACCTAAGATCTAAATCCCGATCTACCAGGGCCGTCAACAGATGTCTTTTACCTGACCTAGGTGAAACCGCTCAGACTCCTTTGGAAGGAAAGGGTAAGTCTCATCAAACGGGTATATTGTGTGAACATGTTGGTGACCTTTATATACTGTGAAACTCATCAGGATCTGCAGTTTCTATTGGCTATAGGAAACCTGTTATGTAAATCTGAAATAAGACAAATCTGATGTTTACGAAACTGGACATGTACCACATCTGTTGATCATGTACCACATCTGTGGGTCATGTACCACATCTGTGGGTCATGTACCACATTTGTGGGTCATGTACCACATTTGTGGGTCATGTACCACATTTGTGGGTCATGTACCACATCTGTGGGTCATGTACCACATTTGTGGGTCATGTACCACATCTGTGGGTCATGTACCACATTTGTGGGTCATGTACCAAATCTGTCAGTCCTATGCTAAATCTTTTGGTCGTATACCACATCTGTTGGTTGTGTACCAAATCTGTGGGTCGTATACCAAATGTGACGTGTACCACGTGTGGGTTGTGTATCAAATTTAACGTATCCAAAATCTGTGGGTCATGTAGCAAGTTTGACGTGTACGGTACCACATCTGGGGGGTCGTGACCCAAATCTGGGGGTCGGGACCCAAATCTGGGGGTCGTGTACCAAATCTGGGGGTAGATTTGGTCATGTACCAAATCTGGGGGTCATGTACCAAATCTGGGGTCATGTACCAAATCTGGAGGTTGTACATGTACACCAAACATGAGGAATACCAAATCTGTCGATCATATACCAAATCTGTGGGTTTTGAACGAAATCTGTAGTGTACCAAATTTGACATGTACCGCATCTGTGGGTTGTGTACCACATCGGTAGGTCGTGTACCAAATTTGACGTATACCAATTCTATGGGTTGTGTACCAAATCTGTGGGGGCAGTGGCTTAGTGGTAGCGTGTGCACTTACTAATCCTCCTTCGATTACCGTTCACGGGATCGAGTCCATCAGGTATATGAGTGAGTCGCAATTTTTATTTTTCACTCCCAGTATAAATAACATGACTGTTGGCTTGCAATTTTTTTGTGTTTTTCATTTGCTTAAACTTCCTGAGGCTATTGGTTATTTCCCGGGCACTGAGGTTCCCGGTTGAGGTTTTTCAACCCCACCTGCCATGTCTATACTTAATCACCAAATCTGTTGTATACCAAAGCTGTGATATGTCAAAGCCTTTGTAAATAAATCTGCCATATACCAAATGTGTTATATACATTTGCTACAAAATACAGTCTTAACAGAATGGATTCTTGGAAGACCAGGGATCACAATTGGCTAGAGTCTGCAGGTCACAGGCCAGTCATATAGAGTTATGTACTCCACCCTCCAGTCTAGGTCAATATGATAACTGTAGGCATTCAGGATGGGCTTTATTAAACAGCCTTGATTGTTTTATTTTAGTTTATTTATTTAAGATAAAGATATATTTTGTCAAGTTAAGATCAATGGAAGCTTTAAGCCTGTCGCACACGAGCGATTCTGTCAGCGACTAATTGCAAGAGATTTTCTGTCGGCGGCAGATTTTGCAGCACACAAAGCATTTCTGAGTTGGGGATTCTTCCAAAGTCAGCTGACATTTATACCACGTGACTAACACTTGAAATGATTTTTTTAAAAATTGCATAGAAATTTCAGCTTTGATTTTGAACATTATAGGGACAGGCTATGGAGCTAGTTTATTAAATGTGCGTCAATATTTTAAAATTTAAATCATACATGTGACTATCTCAGTTACTGATTGGATGTACCACTTATGGCTGCGATTTTCTGTCACATGTTTGCCGCACATGAGGAGATTAGTCGCCGACATTCAGTGACCATGTGCAATCTATCAAACATGTTTTAGACAAGTATTATGTAATCTAGTATCCTATGTTTTAGCAGAAATCAAAAGAAGTTGTCTGGGTGCAGTCTTGCTGATAGTTTTGTTACAAATAATTTACTGTAAATACTGTTTTTACACATATAACCAGCAATTACCATTTTAAATTGTATCTCAGTTGAAATGAAAGAGCCTTCAGTAATATTGGCAATGATAATTTATGTACAGCATATGAGCTAAATTATGTGATCTATGTTCAAGTCATATTTTTATCCTAGGTTCTTTCCCTCTGAAAGCCTAAAATTTGGTACCAATAGTTAGAAAGAAAAACATTGTTGTTTATAGTCAAATGTTATTATGCATTTCTTACTGAAGTATTCCTTTCTTTTTTTTTTCCAGCTTATCTTGGCCATGAAAACAATCCATTTTTGGAGATATTCCTGTGCTTCTTCTGTCTAAAGGAGTTTAAAGAGAAACATACAATGATACAACACCAGCGGTGTTGTCCAGCAAGGACAAAGTCCGGCAGGTTTTTCTCACCTGTCGAAACCCTTTCTCGCGGTCCTGTTAATGCTAATTCCTCTCATCACACTCTTACAAAGAACAAGTACTTGGATACACTCGGTCTCATTGCCTGCCAAAGAGCGAAAGAAATAAAGAAGGAAGAGATAAGTGTTAGTGACCTTGATTGTCAAATAATAGATGTGATTGAACATGCACGAACACCAGTCACACCTCCACGAACACCCAGATCACTTATTTCTCAGTTAAGTAGAGATGATTCTGTGCGAAGGAAAAGTCTGTGTGTAGATATCAGTGATAATGAGAGTGTAAACAGTGCTATTTCTGAATCTGAGGAATTTAGTAAACGGGCCAGAAATCACAACACTCTGTTGGCAATTCCTATTACTTCTGCTCTTGGAAAAAGGGTAAGGAAATATGTTAAAGTTGATTCACATACTGCATTAATAAATGATGCAGATAGATTCTGCAGGACGCCTGTTAAAGATACATCCCTTGCAAGGCTGCGTGTGAGACAGAACACCTACCCTGTCACTTACAAAAAGACAAAACGCCTAGCTGCTAAACATTGTCATAACTTTAAATTCAACAGAAAGCAGCGAGATGAATTCTTTGAGTGTTTGAAAACAGGTCTTAATAAACGAAGTTTAAATCTGTTTAAACAAACCAAGAAGTGCTCAGTCAAGGTTGTGAGACTCCCAAAGACTGTGATAGAAAGGTGGGTTAGGCCGAAATTCAAATCTCCACTTTCTTCTAGTAGAATAGACATACAGCCTGTGGTTCATTTGAATGATCTAAGGAAAAGTCCTCTATGGTGTGCTGGTCCAGCCATGTTTCCTGCCCAACCAGCATTATTGTCTGCTGATGTTGATAGAATGCTAGGTCTTAAGACTAAATTACAAGGAGGTAAACTGGTAAATTTACCTCTAGGCTCTGTTGTTTCTGAGCACCTAAATGCTGAAGCTTCCCAGCAGAAGTTGACCGTATATCGTAGTCTTCTCTTCGAGTACTCTTCAGTTCATTCCTTAAAGCATTGTCATCAACCAACCACCCAGAATCCTCCTAAGAAAGTACCTCTTCAAGATACTACAAAACTAAAAAGCCTATTAGCCAACAAGAACCCAGCCCCAAATATGTCTTCTAATCTTGCAAAGATGCTGCTAACACCTCTTCGTCAGTTACCAAATCAGCCTCCTAATCTAGCATCTATCCATGTTGAAAAATGGCTTTCCAACAACAACTTCACGGGCAGAAGTAAAGACTTCCAACTGACACAAAATAGTTACAACAAAATTGAGAAGGTTAGAGAAAAGTTGAAGCAATTTCCTCAGAAAACAAAACGACCTCAGGATAAAGAGTCTCAGCTTCCGAATAAAAGACGCAAAATAAGTGAAACAGGAGAAGATTTCATAGAAAATGACCAGATTTCAGTCTGCTCAGTATCATCTTCATCGGAGGATGAAGGTCGCTACAGAAGTACCAAAGTATCTTGTGTGAAACCCACCCCTCCTAGTCCAACCCTCCCTGTAATAACCAACACATTCTCTTTGGCACCAGGCCAGTTCCAGCCACCTCATTCTGATCCAGATATTAAATTGATCATCCCACCAAATCTCAACCTTAAAATCCCTAAAGTCAATGTCCAAAGTCTTAATCCAGATTTGGGAAGTCGGTCTCTTAACAAATCAGCAAGCTGTGAACTTTCTAATTCTCAAAAGTCCTTCAGCAGCACAGGGTCTCCAAACCGTGCTAGTGGGCACTATTCTCTAAGGTCAAGTCCAGCCAAAGGTACAGAAATACACCCGACTTCTGCAATTCTAAAATTAAACCAGGTTAATCATTGTGATAATACTAGAGCCTCATCCCCACTTCTTATCAGAAAGAACTTGTCTTTAAATGTCGGCAATCTACCCAGGAATCATCCAGCAAATATCAATTCTTCAAAAACTGTTGCTTTGAAATTTCGCCAATCTTCACCAACAGTATCGGACTCCTCATCAGTTCTGAGTTCAAGTTCAGGATCTGACGTATTTCAGAATAGGTACAGTGTCAAACCTAAATTCCATATTCCAATTTCAATATCATCACAGCACCGTCATTCCACAGGCCCAATGTCCCCAAGAAGATCCAGACGTCTACATGACCCGCACCAGGACCAACCCAAGAAGAGTGTCAAGATTCAACCAAAGATTGATGATGACATTATATGTATTGACTAATACCCAATTCTTGTTTCCCTACGATGCCCTCAAAGCAAAAATCGAATGCAATAACCAGGACGTCTCGTTTCAAGCAAAGGAACTTAAAGAAATGGTCTGAACTTGCAACAGTACCTAGAATATTTCTAGATATTATAAAGACAAAAGGTATTGCATCATCTTAGTATTTGTGCTTAAATGTCGCCAAAATGACTCTGTTGTAATATCAACATTCCCAACTAAACCAAATATAAGTCATATGCACACAGATCTGGACTGATGCTGCATCTGTCCAAATTGCACCAAAGTTGTTTCTTAGAATTGCTGAATAGTGTTGTGCTATTGATACAGATCATGTATTATTATTGAGATGCAGCTATATTCAATAGAGAATAATCCCCACATCTCTTTCAGTTTCGTTTGGAAGTTGTATTGAATGTTGAATCAAGAAAACAAATTGTGATAATGAACTGAATCTCTTCCAGAGTTGACAAAGCAACTGGCAGATTTTTCCTGTACATAGTCTTCTTCCTGTCCAAACGGGCTAATGGCATACCATATATTACCCACATTGTTATTCATTTGTATCCTGTTTGTTTTTAGTGCTAGTAGAGATACAGTCATTTTTCTTCCAATTATACTTTCTTTCTTTAATTGAAACACGTTTTATATACACAGCTGTTTCTAACTGTATCATGTATTTTTGTGCCTTTGCTATGTTGCTGAACAACACCTCTTTTGCATTGTGAATATATTTGATTATATAAGATTATTTTTGATGGAAATGTTAAGAGTATTATGTTAATCCTCAATCAAGCAAACAAATCAAAATAATTATTGTGAATAACTTGAAAACCAGTTCGCAGATTAACTTTCTCACTTTAGATTTGGTCTATTTCTGTTGAGATGACGAACTGTGTTCTTTTTCACCAAACTTCACTTCAAATATGACTGATATTACTTAACTTAACAGAATTCCAGTGAAGATACACCGCATGTTGCGTTCGAAACAACTTTGGAGTCGAACTTCAAATATATCCGCTCCTATTCTAATAATGATACCTATGGGTGTGATGGCAATATGTAATGCTCAAACATCAAGTTATTGTTGTTGTCAAAGTGTTATTTGAAAAGCAAATTATCCCTGAGCTTCAAATTGTACACAATATACACGCCACAGCTCCCTTTTGTTGTTAATTTATTAAGGCACAGCTAGATTGAATTCAACCATATATGCTTTCAAGATACAGTTAAACTACATGAAACAAATCCGCCATCAATTCACGTAGGACAGCTAAGCATTAACATAGGTTTTAAGGACATCTTGGCTATACTTAGTGTACATACATGTATATATTTGTAGTTTATTTTACATGTACATCAAACATGACTTCTGATTGATCACTATTGGCAGATGAGCTTTATATTAGAAAGTAAACATTACTGTTCTCATTATCATGTTGTCAAAAGTTAATGGGCCAGAAATGTGAGAAATTTTTTAAGTGAGCTAACTAGATACTCAGTATTTTCATTATTTTGGGATAACACTTTCTAAATAGTTTGAACAGATTCTAGTACAGAATAATTTTGCAGGCTGAAACCCATCCGGGAATTGAACATTCAATACCGGGAATTTACTGCTGGTTATTCCTTGTCTAACTTTAAGGGTGGTGCTGTGGTGGGTTCGATTCCAGGACGGGTTTCAGCCTGCAAAATTATTCTGTACTAGAATCTGTTCAATCTAAGAAAGTGTTATCTCAAATACAAAAATACGGTTAATAATCACTTTCTAAAAGACACAAAAAACATTCATTATTAGGTACTCTCCTTATTTTGTTCCGTTTAAGTGGGATCGCTGTCATAAAGACTATTTTCCAATTAAGAAGCTCTGGTTAAAAGCTTATAACTAAATGGCAATGATGTCTAACTAGTCAACTATTTATAAGTAATAATACTTCGCTTAATTTTAGAGTTAAATACAACTCTGTGAAATGATCATTCCCCGAATCTTCCTCCTGCACTAATTAGTATGGTCACACACATTAACCACCAGGAGTGATGTTTAGATTGTCAGTGGTTATTAAAATGTTGATTAACAAAAGCTTTATGTTTACATATGTAAGTAGGTCGTCCTCAGCTCATATTTACTTTATTTTAAATCTTGTATTATGCAAATGTTGCTCAGTTAAATTCCTTTTTTTTTTTTTTTTGAATAAGTATATAACCTCAATTAATCAAATATTAAATGAGCAGAATAGTCCGAGGCTTTGATTTGTCTGTTATGCAAAGGTGAAACGACTGGGTTTTTATTCAATCGGTAACCTTAAAATCTGGTTAAGAGGAAACAATTGCCCTATTTTCCTTATCTCTAGCCTGTTTTTGTTGTTGCTTTAACTTTTTAATTGTAAGTTTTGACCAACTGTACATTTGTAGCATTTGTAAATATTTATTATATTTTACATGTATGTCTTATTATTTTTATTTTTTTTGTATTTTTATTTAATGTGTTATGTAACATTTATTTTAAAGACCATTTTGTTTTAGCATTGATTGGTACTGTGCGTTGCCTGTTAATAGCCTGTTGTAAATGATATCCCAGACGGCTTGTCATTAAACACCATGCATTTCGTACACTTCCTGGTCTCTAGTTTCTGTTTTTGTCTGAAGGAAACATCAGTTAGCACAAGGAGACCTGTCACTGAAAAAGGCAACAAAGTGTCATTGATGGTAAGCCATTGAGCAACATAGACCAACTTTAACAGCTTGTGTCCATATATACTCAATTCATATGTTCTCCAACCCAACAGCTAGGAGATCTTATTATTAAAAAACAGTAACGGTCATATTCAAGTACTCAAAATCGTGCAAGATGGGACATCCTGTTAGGTTTACATTTAGTGCTAACACTTTCCCAACTATAGATGGACGTTTTAACTCGCATCATTGTTTGATTGGGGTTTTACGCCTCACAACAGGTTGTTTCGAAGTGCGTTTTAAGTCGACACTATATTACGTGAGTGTTTAAAAATGACTAGGTGTTAAACCATCCAATCAAAACGACTGATTTGAAAGAAAACCACCTTAGATTGTTTGTCTCACGTCAATGTTTGTTATCTTACGTGATCTTGGTCAAAATGCACGCGTCAGAAATTTTTCGTCATGTGTGTTGTTCAAAATGACGTGTCCTCAAATAATTTGACGTGTACGATTGGGTTTTTTCATGAAACATAGCACACCGAAAACGTCAGATATCGATTTCTTCTTAACAACGTGTAGGTTCATTCTAAACATTATTCGCGGACCTACCTGAGGAGATTCCAACTCTAAGGTATCACCGAGCCATCTTGTCTTGTTTTCGATATTTCGGAAACCAGCTTTCAGCGCGCAGTGATACTCGTCGCATTACAGCGCGGATGGACTTCCACCATACTTTGTAAACAACAACACGTCTTTGAGGTTTATCTGTTATTATAAAATGTGACCGTTTGAGGTAAAAATGTCAATAGTTTGGTTTCGGTTCTGTTGCATTTACTTATTACACGAATACACTTTTTTTCTTACGTTTTCACATAAGCTCGTGTATAAATATTTTTTTTAAAACTAGGTCAAGTTCTATGTCTATACGCCCAGCCGAGGATCGAGTCTTAATTAAACCAAAATTAAAAGATGTTAGCCATTTAAAAAGTTATTGGTCTCGTCCTGGCACACCATTATATAAGTGAAATAACCTGGGGCCTGTCTTACGAAACATTAGTAACCTACGTTGGACGTAATTACCATGACGTCCAGTAGTGAAAGCATTGCGTCGATTTGGTAATTACGTACAACGTTAGCTACACATGCTTCGTAAGACAGGCCCCAGGCTATTTACAACTGTGTCATGGAAATCACGTGCATTTCCAAAATACAACCATCACAGTAATCACTGGTTTATATGATTTCGTTTGCAACATCTTGTATGTTAATCCAAACAAATTCTGATAAGAAATAAGAATGAAATCATTATGTTCTTGCACACTCCTACGGTGGTCCTGTGTCCTCGAAATCTCATACATTTCTAAAATACAACTATGACAGTAAGCAAGAGAGTATGAACCTGACTCGAACATTTTCATACTGATTTCTTGTTAGAATTTGTTCGGATTACCACTAAAGATGTTGCAAACGAAAGCGTATACACCATTGACAATTGTGATACATGTAGTTGTATTTTGGACCACCTGTTAAACCGGTGCCAAAGTTTTTGTGCTCCGAACCTGACAATAGTCGTAAGGTTACACGATAGTGTATTTATTGTCTAGTCATCTCAGCACTAATCAAAACACAAAAGTAACGAAATTAAAACAGACCTTATAAAACAAGGCTATAGTCACATTAAAACAAAAAAATTAAAAAGTCGATTTGAAAATAAAGTTAACGAAACCAAAGTTCTATTTTGCACAAAGGAAACAAAGTTAGAAAGTTAATCAAAACACAAAAACAGGTATGGCAATTAAAGCATCTATTAAAACTCGGCAGCATGTTCAATATACGTAGAGCTCCCTCTGTAACAGTGCAGCGCGGCCGAGCGACAGCGAGAGCTCGCTGAATATATTAACCTCATGACAATACTTACATTGCATTCCATTTAAACCGTCGCCGACTAACCTCAATGACATTGAGTATAAACCCGCAGACATAAACCAGGGGCCGAGGTTATAAAAGTCCTTGAGTATGTTCATGTTCATGTTCAAGATGATATTTCGTGCTCAGCTGAGTCGATTCCGAGGTTATGAAAAATTGAGACGGCTTTCTGTGCTCAGCTGAGCACGAATCCAAGCTTCGGACCATGGTCAAGACCGTACTCAACGGGACTGCATAGTTGTTTTAATAATTAAATGGCTGCAAAGGACTTTTAACATACCTTTTTCGATTCGATTTTGAAAATTAGACGTTTATAATGGTCAAAACATTTTATCAGTGACAAACAAAATCGCCTCGAAGCAGCCGACAAAATCAGCGTAGTGCATTTTTACCTTCATTGACAGAAGAGCTCCACAACAGCGTGCTCAAGAGTTGGAATGTGCATTGATTTTGTACTCCGCTGAGTACGTGCTCAAAATATTTTTTAACCACCGAATAGGAGCACAACTCAGGGGAGCACGATCTCAAGAGTTTGAGCACAGTCTCGGACTTGAGTATGCTCAAGTTTTTATAACCTCGGCCCTAGGACCATGTTATGAAGTATATCGTGGTCGCCGTCAGGCAAATGACAACTGTTAAATATTACCTGGACTTAGCTATTTTTTTAGCGTAACTAACAAATTCAATCATTAAATAAAAAAATTGTTCCATTTTACGTTGACCCATATTTCACATTTACACATTCTAACGAAGCTTGATTTTTTCATAACGAGTGGCTCAGAATATAGATCCAACAGGGAAGAACGCAGCAGCCCGGCTTTTTCGCCAAGTTGCATTCTGCATTGAAAAGCTAGATGGTACTTTATGGTTACAAAATGCATTCTTTGTTGTCAGTCCCTTGGCTATGTACACTCTTAGACAAAATCGTTCTTTGGTGGTTCTATTTGGAACGAGGATGGTTTCTTTATCGAACCATTACGACACAAACGGTTCTTTGATACAAAAAGAAAGGGATAAAGGTTTGGAACAGTTGTTGTGAGTGTTCCATATAGAACCAATAAGTGTTCCACCAGAGACATATTTTTAGCTTAGTGAAGTGTAGCGTCACAGTTGCTGTCAGCCACATTTTTCTACGAACGCTTTTGTCCTTAAGATGAACAAGATCAACCACAATTAGGTAATTAAACGAGAATTACATGTAAGGCTAAGTTTGATTGGAATTCTCCTTAGTCATCCTCAGGAAAGGAGGAGTTACGAGAGATAGTACACACATGCTTATCGTCAGGATTTAAAGGTGGTCGCACAAGTCATAGAGTTCCTTTTTTTAAATTAGTATTTTTATACGCCCGCTTTCGAAGAAAGTGGACGTATTATGTTATGGCACTGTTTGTATGTCCGTCCGTCCGTCTGTCTGTCTGTCCACATCACCTTGTTCGGGTCATAACTTTAAAACGAAAACTTTGAATAAGCTTATACTTTGCACAAATGCTCCTTATGACGGGGGTGTGTCATGACCTGTATCCAAGGTAACTGAGTGAACTTGTTATTCGGTAAGGACTTGCCAAAGAAGACACAGGACATAAACACCACAGAGTTGGTCAAAAACTGCCTAGGTCCTGGAAATACAATAGGACATTCCAGTACAACAGAAGGCCATACCAACACAACTATGGCTGTCCAAACGAGGCGCCACTGTTGTGACCAACGTTCAGAAAGAAAAACAATACTTGTCCCAGCCAGATGGCGTGAACAAACGAGAAAAAAGAGTAGTGTCTGTTCTGAAAACGTCACCAAGGTGAGAGAGTCTTTGATTTCACAAGATTGTATCAATCAAATTGACAGAAGCAAAAATGTGACCTTCAAAGTCGGTAGACTGAAATGTTTTATCAGTTCTTGGAAACAAATAACAAATGATTCATATATTTTGAGCACAGTTAGTGGCTGTCAAATAGAATTATGTTAAAAAAAACAGCCAGACTTTATTTCCAATCCAGAGAAAATTTGAATCTAGAGATACTGAATATATTAATGAAGATATTAATAAGCTCTTGGTCAAACAAGTCGTAGTGCAGACTACGGTAGAACTAAATGGCTACATATGACCTATATTTTTACGTGCGAAGAAAAACGGATCCTATTGTCTAATATTTAATTTGAAAAAAATAAAGAATGTGACATATCCCCATTGTTAAAATGAACTGTGTACACTGCGCTACAACTATGATTGAGAGAAACCGTTATATGTCAGCCCCTGATCTTCACTATGCTGATTTTTCCGTACCGGTACACAAAAAAACATTCCAAAATGTTTAAAATTTTCTTGGAATGATAATGTATATCAATTCACCTGCCTTCCACCTAGGCTTGCTTGTGCACCACTGTAGTTCACATAATTATTAAAACCAGTGTTTGCTAATTTGAGAAAACTAGTCTATATGTCTGTTGACTTTATTGATGATATTTACTTACAAGGTTCCACAATAGAGGAATACAGACAGACATAATGTAAAAGAAACAGCAACCGTATTGCAATTTCTTGCTTTCCTCATTAAGTTTGAAAAATCTTCTGAGATGCCAGCTCAGGAAACTATTTTTCCGGGTATTGTATTTAACTCTTTTGAAATGACAGTGTGCCTAACAACAGTTACGTAAGTTTCACATTGTAAAAGTACATTAATCCTTTAATCGGCGGTCTCCCACGGTACAAAACATTACAGTGAATTTATCCATGAACTCCTTTTCCTGTAGGTGTACCGTGTCAATCTTGTGAATCGTGTCAATGTCGATCTTTGGTCGATGCTCACAAATCACAACAAATGTATAAATAAAAGGAAAATAGCCACGATAGCAACAATAGATCCCATTAACATTGTCAGCAATTTTAAATGTACAGGTGCACCACTGAAATTATGTATACCAGCTAATCATCTACTTCTAAAAGTCCACCGGATACTAATGCCAAATATAACCTTATCAATAACAAAGAAAAAAATGCTTGGCATACTACAACAAGTCAAGGTAAACCAGATTTAAAAATGCTAAACAATATCTGATTTTTTTTCTTTTAATTTCAGTTTGTAATAAAATTATATGACCATCCTTGGTATTGAGGGACAATGCTGTATAGATTCTCAAAAAGCTATTTAAAAAATATTTATTTCAATTTCTAGCTCCTTTGTGTTAATACTCGGACTTTTTATAACCCCTTTGTGTTAATACTGGGGACTCCTGGAGATTAATCTTAATCCGTACTGACCGCTATTGGCAACTCGCCTATCCAAAAATATTTCGCGATTTGCGAAGTAGGCTAGTTGCGAAGACACACTCAGGTCATTGGCCTATTAGTTGCCAGTTTCCTTGGGGACCATTGTATAATAGAGAGCTAGAGCATTGTAAAAGCGAAGTAGTAAAACAAAACAAGGGTGTCTATAAGTGTACACTGTATCTTTATAGTCAATAGGCAAAATCTTAATTAAATTGGTTGGTGAATAACATCGATACCTGTCCAAAATCGATCTAACAGCCTAAAGTTGTGGTTACTATGTATACCAATGCCAGCGCAGCTGGCTGGGGTGCCATCTGTAATGAAATAAAAACTGTGGACAGATGGAATAATTCTGAGTCAAATTAAGCAGTACTGCTTAAAATCATTTACCAAATTTATTGGTGGGAAATGTACCAAACTATTTATTGATAATACCACAGCAGTGGCATATATCAATAATAAAGGTGGTTTTCATTCTATTCGTTGTGATAAAATAAAAACAAATTTGTGAATTCTGTTTGTAATGGCTTGTACTCTGCCATATTGCGGGTGCTAATAATTACCAGGGAAAGATAGAGAGTCCAGGGTCTTTCATGGTGATAGAGATTGGAAATTGAATCCAAATTACTTTTAAAAAAATTGTAAAATATATTTTTTTATCAGACATTGATCCTTTTTCATCTAGACTTAATTTCCAAGTAAAGCCTTATATTGCTTGTCGACTAGATCCAATGGCTATATGGATTAATGCTTTAAGTGTTAATTGGACATTTAACCGTAATTTTTATGCCTTTCCACCTTTTGCTCTAATTAGTAGAGTCCTACAGAAGATGTTGTCAGCAAAGTCTGGTACCCCTTTATAGCTATGAAGATGCTAATAAGCAAATCCATCATTCTGCCGAGAGGTCAACAAACTTTACAGCTGCCGTGCAATCTCAGCCTGGTCAATCCGCTACACAAGATGATGACACTTCATGCGTGTCACTTTTCAAGAAGTCACTTTAAAAGCAAAACATGTCGATACTAGCTTCAACTATCATTACGTCTTCCTGGCGAGATTCAACTAAAAAACAATATAAATCAAAATATGATTTATATATATTTTTGGATACATTCTATGTTTTTTGTTATATATATAATATCAGACCGTGGGAACTATGCTGTTGTCAAAGGGATTGATCCCCTTTCAGCATATGTAGAGTGTGTTTAGGATTTTCTTACTGAAATTTATTATACTGGTTTAGGATACATTTCCTTAAACATTGAGCCCTCAGTCACAGATCGTAAAGGGGAATGACAGTCAGCTTCACAAAGGTACAGAATATATATCATTCTCCGTTGTTGATTCTATGCCGAGTTTCATTAAGTTATTAAGTTTCAAGTCTCTGACTAAGGGCAGTTTGTTTGAAGAGCAGCAATGCTGTCTTTACTTAGCTGGAGGAAAATTAACTTTCCAACATTAGGGAAACTCTTAACCTCTTGGTTGTGCTAGTGTCAATTATTGTTGGAATACACCACCGTCATGTAAGTGAAATACCCTTAAGCACGGCGTAAAATACCAATCAATCAATCGACCCTTAAACATAGGCCGATGTACATTGGGGTGGGTTTTTTTTAGAACAAAATGTTTTGCCACGTTATACCCAAAATATGGGATGTTAGTGCTATTTTCAGCTACACGAGATAGATGCCGCAACATACTCTGTTGTCTAGTAATATTTCTTTAATTATTGTTCTTTTAGCTTGACAGAGAGTTCATGTCAGTTCACAAATAGAAAGCTACGTTTTTCATTCCGCAAAACATTTATCAGAGTTTCACATTGCCTCCTACCTAAATGATGCTATAGTCTTTGTATTATTTCATGTTTAAATGAATACTTGTCGAGAACTGCTTGTTTAAGGAGAGATAACACCCAATTTCTCTATCATCTGTTAAGGCTAAAAAGGTCAGTCTCAAAGGACACAGTTAGGAGCTGGATTAAATATCTGTTATACTCGATTGGAATAGACACGAAAATATTTCACCCACTCAGTGAACGTGGAGCATCTGTTTCTAAAGCTAAGAGTTGTTGTATTCCAAATGATATTGACCTCGCCACTACCGGTCGGTCAAAGGCACATACTTTTGCTAAGTTTTATGGCAAGCCTGTAATAGACCTCAGTCTTCAGTTGGTGTTTAACGTGTCAATTTTAACTGGAACCCGTCCCCTTAGTTCCAGAACTATGAAGTCCCACATGACTCAGTAGTGATGTATGACGTCAGTGGACGGGAGACTTTTGCGACCACCTTTAAATCCTGACGATAAGCATGTGTGTATTATCTCGCGTAACTCCTTCGTTCCTGATGACGACTCAGTAGAATTCCAATCAAACTCCGCCTCATTCTCATTTAATTTCATAATTGTTGGTGATCGCATTCGTCTTAAGGACAAACGCGTTCGTAGATATATGTAGCTGACTGGAACTTTGACGCTACACTATACTACGATAAAAAATATGTCTCTGATGGAACCATTATTGGTTCTGTATTTACCCTCAAAACAACTGTTGCAAGTAAATATCCCTTTCTTTTTATATCAAAGAACCGTTTGTGTCGTTATGGTACGATATACCTGTAGAATCATCCTCTTTTCTAAACAACCATTATTTCTCAGAGGGTACATATCCAATGGACTGACAACAATGTATGCATTTTGTAACCATCAAGTACCATCTAGTTATCCAATACAGAATGCAACTTTGGGAAAAAACTTGGATGGAAAAAAATGTGGATCAACGTAAAATGGAACAAATATTTGATTTAATGATTAAATTTGTTAGAAAATTAAAAAAAAACAAATGTTCTGTAACCGAATGATATCATAGCAAAGTCCCGGTAAAATTTACACAGTTTTTACACGATTTACCACAGCATTTACTACACAATATTGTCCTGGTTTATGCCTGCTGGTCTATACCCAATGTCATGGAGGAGGTAAGTCGGCGACGGTTTCAACAAATGCAATGTAGGTATTGCCATTATGTCCATGCCTGTTCAATATATAGAGAGATCTCTTGCTGCATTGTTATAGACGGAGCTCTACGTCTATTGAACATGCTGCCGAGTGTTTTGTTTCCTTTGTTTATAATAAGACTTTAGTTTCGTTAACTTTATTATTTTAATTGACTTTTTAATGTTTGTATTTTTTGTTTTAATGTGGTGATATCTTTCTTCTATAAGGTCTGTTTTAATTTCGTTACTTTTGTGTTTTTATTAGTCATGCGATGACTGTGGTAATCCGAACAAATTCTAAAACAAAATCAGTATGAAAATGTTTGAGTCAGGTTCATACTCTTTTGCTTACTGTCATAGTTGTATTTTAGAAATGTATGAGATTTCGAGGACACAGGACCGCCATAGGAGTGTGCCAGAATATATGATTTTATCCCTATTTCTTATCAGAATTTGTTTGGATTAACAAACAAGATGTTGCAAACGAAATCATATAAACCAGTGATTACTGTGATGGTAGTATTTTGGAAATGAATGTGGTTTCCAAGACGCAGGAGCTGTAAATAGCCCGGTGAGTAAGGTTTTGTACTGTAAATCGTCACGACGGACAATAACGTTAGGATACACGATAGTGTATTTATTCCCTGTCATCTCAAGGTGTCCAGAAAACACACATAAAAAACACAGACCACAGACCTGGAAAACCCAGACCACAGACCAAGAAAACCCAGACCCTGAGTTTTTAAGCGGACAGAAGTTAGCAGCGGATTCGTTATTCGTGAATAGTTATTCGAATCACGAATACGACAAAAAAACGGGATTCGTTATTCGAATCCCGAATCACGACAAAAAAACGGGATTCGTTATTCGAATCACGAATCACGAAAAAAAAAAACGGGATTCGTTATTCGAATCACGAATCACGACAAAAAAACAGGACTCGTTATTCAACTCATAAAGGTTGATGGTGCTTTGAAAATATCTCTGACGGGAGAGAGTGTCTTCCCTCCCTTCGTGGTATGGAGAACAGCAGCCACTAACCCACAAAAAACGGGATTCTTCATTGGTCTCACAAACATTCACGGTGGCTCTCAAATATCTTTCCGTCTAACTCATATGCCAGATGGCGACAGACGGATACGAACCCGTGAACTGTACATCACATCGAAGTAAGATTAGTACGCGGACACGCTATCCACTACACCACGGCCGCGGGCTTCTAAAATATATATGCCAAATGTAATGCCTTCTCGCTCTGTATAGTAGATTTGTTTTTTAGCTCTCAAAGGCTGATGGTGCTCTAACAATATATCTGCCGGGGATTCGAATCACGACAAAAAAAAACGGGATTCGTTATTCGGATCACGAATCACGACAAAAAAAACCCAGCGAGAATTAATAGATCCGTGGAGAGTAATTAATCTGGAAAAGGAAAGATACTCATGGACCAGGAGAAATCCTAGACAGCAAGCCCGGTTAGACTTCATTATAACATCTAAGGACATATTTAATATTGTTACTAATACAAATATAAAATCAGGTTACAAACCGGACCATTCAATTGTTTATGTCAGTTGTAATTTAGAAATTTTGAAAGGG
>JAQQZZ010088744.1:0-18042 GCA_030265115.1 Mopalia vespertina
CGGTTTTCCACCGTTATGAGGCAAGGAACAGTGTGAAGTGGACAATCCGTCGTCATATAAGTGAAATACCCTTGAGTGCGACGTTAAACAAACAAACAAACAAAATCAAATTGAATAACAAAAAGTGTTATTTAACAGCAGTGAAATATTGCTTTTATGAGTTAAGGAAATCGTGATGTTTTACCAATATATAATTAACTAATGTATTTACATAATTTTCTTAACAGGGGTCAACTGCGAAGTTTATGGGTCGGTATATTAATTGCCCTTCCCTCTGGAGCAGGAGTTGCCCTTTCAATCCTGGGTGGTAATGCAGGATCGTTAGTTGGGGTGGCAATCTCAGCTTCCCTCCTGCCACCAGCTGTTAATGCTGTGAGTAATACTTATATACACATGTCAAGTCTCATAATGCTGTTAAATGAATAACAGTGACAGAAAAAATTCTCATTGTATAAATTGAGTAAAATATTACATTTGCCAAAAAAGATTTACGTTGACTAAAATTTGAGGACAGTCCATTCGATGCATTAAACTGAAAAAAAATCTGATGTACCTAACGAGGTCAAGACAATCCGTCATCTTAAGTGAAATACCCTTGAGTACGACGTTAAACCCCAATCAAACAAACAAACAATTAGTTGTGTTGATTTAAAACATCCATTTTTTTCCAATCTTAATTTAAAAAAAACCTCTAATGAAAATGCTCGTTCTAAAGTACTGAGTGTTTTGTTTCAGGGTGTATTTTGGGGAAATGCATTCGTTCATTTTATTTCACCACCCGAGGTTATTGTGGTAAGTCTGTTTACCTTCTACAACTATTAAAATGAATTTATGTCAATTTTTCCTGAATATTCTGACCTGAATTCAAATGAAACTACGTTATTATGGACTGTAGATTCAATTTGACTGTCTTAGCACTTACTTTGCACTGAAGGAACAAAATTTTACAAAATAGCAAATTTCACATTAAATTTGTGTGAATTTATTATTGAGAGTTCACATCCCTAATATAAGTGACATATGCTTTTACATGGCATTAAAATTACCATTCTAAACCATTTGTAAATGTTTTTCTGCCTTTATATCCGGTAAAGCACCTTGATATGTCCAACAAATCTGAGTTAGGACATCATAGTCTCGTTCGCAGAAATTTTTTCACAAACCAGTTATAAATTCTGTGGCACATTTTGCTTACACTCACCACAAAAAAAGCCTGCGATTTTGTTTAAACTCTTTCTGTTTTTTCTTATTAAAAGTGATTTTGATAATTTTTATGTCATATAAAATATCTGAATATAAAATGGATTTATATTTTAGAATGGGACTTTTGTTGTGTCTACGTTTTCTGGGTCGGATTGTCTTCCCCTGGTTAACAACGAGTATGTTCCTGTGTATTCTTGTTCGGCAGGATTAGATTTCCTGGCACTCGGGGTCGTCAGCCTCTCTCTCACTCTCATCAACATTCTATTTATCTTCATTGCCAGTATTGCAGTACTCAAGGTCAGTCCGCCATATTGTTCAAAATTACATGTATTTCAAGTTTTGTTTTTTAAATAAATGCCTTTCATTTAGGACCTGTTCATTTATGTTTAGGTTTTTCAGGTGAGAGACTTTTAGTAATCAAAGTAAAGAATAGATTTTTGACTGGAATTAAATACATTTTTCTATTCTCAATTTTCTTGTACTGTACACTGAGAGGAGCTCCCTGGTGCTCTCATAGCTTAGGGGACTGAAGATGCCTTTGATCATGTTGTTATTCATTTTGTCTATACTTGTCAACGAGGGTGGGTTCCTACACACCATGAGCTTGCACATCGCCATCTCAGAGAGATCACTCAAATACATTATTCTTGTATTCCACCAGATAAAGGAGGTGGCCCCCCACACAGCAGAGTCACCAGCTGATCAGAAGTTCTGGAAAAGAGATATACAAGTAGGTCTACTAAAAATTGTATTGTATTGTAGAATTGTAAGTCAATATTATGTAGCTCTGAGAGTTAAGTGAGAAGGAATAAAAGCTCTGAGAGTTAAGTGAGAAAGTAGTGTCGCTCTGAGAGTTATGTGAGAAAGTAGTGTCGCTCTGAGAGTTAAGTGAGAAAGTTGTGTCGCTCTGAGAGTTAAGTGAGAAAGTAGTGTCTCTCTGAGAGTTAAGTGAGAAAGTAGTGTCTCTCTGAGAGTTAAGTGAGAAAGTAGTGTCGCTCTGAGAGTTAAGTGAGAAAGTAATGTCGCTCTGAGAGTTAAGTGAGAAAGTAATGTCGCTCTGAGAGTAAATTGAGAAAGTAATGTCTCTCTGAGAGTTAAGTGAGAAAGTTGTGTCACTCTGAGAGTTAAGTGAGAAAGTTGTGTCGCTCTGAGAGTAAATTGAGAAAGTAATGTCTCAGATAATGTCTCTCTGAGAGTTAAGTGAGAAAGTTGTGTCACTCTGAGAGTTAGGTGAGAAAGTAGTGTCGCTCTGAGAGTAAATTGAGAAAGTAGTGTCTCGGAGAGTTAAGTGAGAAAGTAGTGTCTCTCTGAGAGTTGAGTGATAAAGTAGCATTGATCTGAAAGTCAAGTAAGAAACAAGTAGTCTGTACAGCACTGACTCCATTGTACACCTGTACCTTAAATCCATTCTTAGATGTGCCTAAAGTACGAATATTTTCCACGTTTCCTGTTGATATTATTTGATTGAAAGGATACCAAAGAAAAACTTTTATTTTGAAAATCCAGAGCCCAGGTAGTAAAAGTCGTTAAGTACACTTCATTGGAGATTTGATGCTCAACTGAGTCCACCTGGGGGTCATTCGTGGAGGTTATAAATAAGTTGAGAACTACCACAAACTAACACCTTGGAACCGTATTCCATGATAGCCAAAGTTGTTTTGACAATTCGTTCTTTTATTACCCCTGGAATATAAATTAGAGGATGTTCATCCATGATTTCTGTGTTAGGTACATTTGTCCCGCTCTACACTCCAAGCAGGTTCTCTGGAATGGTTTAACCTATACAGACTATTCATTTGATAGCCTGTACCTGTACAGCTGTCATAACCTGCTTTTCCCTGTCTGTCTGATTTGCTCGAACATCAACCCTATTCCTGTCTATTATGACTTCCACTGAGGAGTTTAACATAGTAAAGTATAGTAACAACTCCGAAGAAAGATAATGAATTCCTTTTAACTCAACGTTTCGGTTTATTAATCAAACCATCATCAGACTCATCATCATCATCAGTTCACAGGCTCAAGTCCGTTTGTCGACCCTCCAGTATCTGAGGGAGTCACACGATGTGGCTCCGGCAATTGCAGGGGTGTTTTTTTCTCGAGGTTGCCTTCCGGTTTTCCACCGTAATTAGTCATTAAGCAGTGTGAAGTAGACAATCTGTTGACATATAAATGAAATACCCTTGAGTACGAGGTTTAACCCCAATCAAGCAAACAAACAAACACACTTGGGAATCAGATGGTGACAAAAATCATGTAGGAAAGAGAAAGTTACGATTGGTTGATGCTGGTCATTGATTGATGGGACTGCTCTTCGGTTTAATTTAAATGACTTTTTTATTTATTTCCAGGTGGCCAGACAATCGTACAACACTGTGAAGGGACTTAACTCTCTCACTCTGAAGAAACAATTGCTGGAAGAATTATCAGTAAGCCTATGTTACCCATATCATTTATGCTACTGTTCTAAGATTTCCTCTTGTTAAATTATCAAATCTAGAATTTATTATTATGGACATGCCCATGTGTCTAAGAATTCTTCTTCATGGTGTTAAATCAAGAATTTTAAGATCGTAATGGGAGTCTAGAATTGTTAACATGAGGGGGCTGCAGGGGGTCCATTTACGTCCAATCATTCAAGTTTGTGGCCTTTTTAGTAACGTCACCATAAATAAATGTTTGTGACGTTACTTCAAAGCTCCACTATCCTGAATGTTGTGATGTCAGAGAACCACCTTGTAAAAATTGAATTACATCCCTTGCCAACTTTCCTAGACTCCCATTAACAAGCCCATATCTGCAAGATGCGTAAATTGTTTAGATAAAATTTTACAAATACATATTTTGTTCATCAGTTTATTTCACAGGACAGGACTGTCCACAATTGTGGGAGAAACTTGGTTGTAGTTTTACCAGAAACTGATCTATGCATTTCATTGGAATGGGTCATTTGGCTTATGTGTGTGTGTGTGTGTGTGTTTGTGTTTGTTAATTGCATACAATAAATATTTGTAACATTGTTTCAGAAATGTTCAGACAGAGTCAATTCCCACGATCTTAAAAATATGGTTCAGGTAATTTTGTCGTTTTTATTTTTGTTAAAACTTTATTTTTGTAGTCATCCCTGGAACAACATGCATTCATACAACAATAGTCCAAGTGAAATATTATGTCAAGGGGAGAAATTGTAAAACTTTGTATTCGTTCGTTTGATTGATTGGGGTTTAACATCATACTCAAGGGGATTTCACTTTAATATATGAGGACAGATTGTCCACTTCAAACTGTACTTGCTTAAAGACGGTGGAAAATCCTGAGGAAACCTTGTTAAAACCATTGCCGGGATTGCTGGAGCCACATCGTGTGACTCACTCATATACCTGATGGTAGACAGGTGGACTCGGACCCATGGATAGAACATTTGAAGTAGGATTAGTAAGCGAGCATGCTAACCACTATGCCATGGCCATATTATGAGTGAAATTATGTTCAATATGCAAAATATCAAATATCCAAAACTGCAACAGAGTAGTTTTGGTACTATGTGTAATGACAATTGCTTTGGTTTTTTTACTACCTTTGCTTGTACTTTGCTAATATTTGCAGGTATACCTGATTTTTGTTGCTTATTAAACATACTGTATATTGCCGAGATTTGAGGTGAAGGGTACTTTTTATATTCATTTTGTAAGATTTTTTACATTCAACTCGAGTACAATATCCTTAAGTTTTACAATCACAAGTATAAAGTATCTTTAGAGTGGCAATTATTGTAAAATAATGTTTTTTGTGTTTTTGAAAAGGATTTTTAGTTTAGGATAGGCATGGGCCCAAAGATGTTTTAAACCATGGCACATTGTATGGCAGCTTGTTCGTGTGCCCAATACAGTTTCTTAGTGATAGCACAAAGTTAAACGGGGATTATGTTTTAGGTTGAGTATTAAGCCAGCCAATACTTTATTAAATAATAGTTTTTGTGGATGTTATTTTGTGCCCAGTCAAAATATACTTTCATGCTTTGATGGTACCTTCTATATATATTTCAAAACTATTGATATTCGCCTTGTTTGCTTATTTCAGAACATTGCCAACAGTCCTGATGTTGTAAATGTAACGAACCGTCTCAGTCATATACCCCAACTGGTATGTTATTGGTGTTTTTGTCTGCACTGAATTTTCAACACCTTTCATCAATTACACCATTTCTTGGTTAGAATTTTATGAGAGATGAGAATCTAGTCTCTATACTGTTTAACTTGTTTAAGACGCATTTAGAAGTGGAAACACTAAACCTAGCAAAAGGATTTATGGATTACAACTTTTGGTTAATTATAGGGTCAATGTTTCAATATCTATTCAGACATCCCCTCTGGCTAACGGCAGCTTATTTGAAGAGTAGCAATGCTGTCTTTACTTAGCACTGTACTTAAGCATGGTGTAAAACAACAATCAATGGATCTATTTAGACATTGTTCTCAAGCGTGCTTGAATAGAATAGATATTGAAAGGTTGCACCTATAATAAAACAAAAGTTAGTTGTAATCCATAAAGCAGTGTATAATGTTCTATACTGTTTGTTTGTTCGTTCGTTCATTCGTTCGTTCGAGAGCGAGCCCAATGGGCAAAGGAAACCACCCTCAACACAAAATACAGATACCATAGACTGAACAGCTTCGAATTGCCCCTTGGCTCTGAGAGTATCAGGGCAACAGGAAGCTCCATCCCAATCTGTTACAAGACAAACACTAAACAGTAGACTTCATTGACTTGCCTATTGAAAGCATCTTCCCATTGCAAGGGTCAAAATGTGTTAGATGAGACTTCCACATTACTACCCCTTGCTGCAATTCGAGGCAATAACGTGGCAACAATTTTATTAGACTATTGCAGAAACAAGCAGCCAATCAGAAAGCCGTTTACACATAAAAGTCGACAACAAACAAGCGTGGCGCCACTGTCAATTAACGCGTCTGTGATGATGTCAGGACTCATTAATGGGACAAAGATCGTGTGGACATGTATATTACATGTATAGCCTACTTGTCATCCTGTGTTTAGACCGGCTCTTTCTTATTCTAAGAAAACTCCAATCTGATTGGGTGCGATAAAGAGAGGTCATATGAAAGTAGCTGTTGTATACTTTATTTAACTTGGGTTTTCCAATCTATTAAGGCAAGGTAGGGAAGGAGGAGAGGCTTAATGCGACGATCGTCTTTTCCACTTTGCCTCGGGAAGATGATTGAAAGTGGAATCAACTAAAACAGCCATAGAGCTTCACACCCATGTTCACAACATAATGTTTGATGGAATATGCTAAATGACCATTCTCACTAGCTGTCTGTAAATTGAATTAATGACTTTTGGGGATTGTCATGTTTTTAGGGCGCTTTATTGGGTCAGTTTTCCAAGCAGTGGTCATCAATATTGAAGGTTACAGTTTCTGATTAAGTTGATTTGACTTGCAAGACTGTATGATTCAAATCTAATAATATCTATGGGTGGGGTTTTTTTTTTTGGTATTTCTGTGTTTAAGTTTTTTATTAGAATGGATTTTTTGTTATTTTACTAGCATTCTGTGTGGAGTTCGGACTCGCTAAGCGCCCCTCGAGGATGCCCTGATGTTTACCAAACCGTACGACACCGACGATCAGAAAGCCCCGAATCTTCAGTCTACGAAACGATCACAAGTTACTATGGTAAAAACAGAGTTACGCACAAAATTATAAAACGTGCACAAAAGCTGAGCGTGTTGGACGAAACTGAAATAGTTTCAGATACAAAAGAAAAGAGCCCAGGCAATCATGAAACAGATTCAGTAAGGAATAAAAAGAAATTGAAACTGAAAATTCCTAAAGTTCAATTTCGCACAAATAATGATGCAAGTGCAAGCCGTACATTTATTGTGACTGCAGTACAGGACTCCACAGATAATGATCACAATGAAACAGAAGACAAGTCCTCCAGTGAGAAGGACAAATTGATGTAAATCAGCATTTGAAGTCTGATAAACGTCCTACACCGGTAAATATGTTGCATTTATCTACAACGGAGAAAGTTAAGTTGAAATCAGTATAATTTATGAGGTATGTTGTAAGTGAGCATTGTCCAATTTTTAAGCAATATATTCTATAATCGTGGCCATCTGAAAATAAATTATCGGTAATCAAGCAAAATAAATAATGAAGTGTTTTGTCCGACATTTGTTGTCTGTTAATATTTGATATTGGCCATTTTTTATGTACACATGTGACAAATCAGTGTGTAGTTTTATCGATGCGGAAATTATGTGTATACCATAGCGATCATTTATTAATATTGTTTAAAACTTTGTATATTTAACATAGTTTAAAAATATTAATTTTAAATGTATTTTTTTGACTGATCAATTAGCCCTTACCGTGCCTTACGAGTGTATAGTGACAATCTGATTACCTATCCTGGCTTTGTGAAGGTCTTATGTGATACATCTATTTAAATATTTTTATTATATATTTCTACCGTTTTAAACCCAAAACTTTGTTCCTTAAATTTTTAAAAGGAGTTACAAATATTGCTGTGTGTTTTCTTTTGTAAATGATACACAAATTTTTTAGTGTAACATTTTCTCATTAGTCATTACTTTTATGGGTGTTCAGGGATATGAAGTGATATTAAAGTAATGCCGCAAAATTTGATAATAGTGGTAATTTTAGAGGATTAATTTAAATTTTAAAACTATTCATAGGACATTATTTTATGAAATCTACCTCCTATTAACGTTATATATTTAAATTGTAGGGAAAGAAAATTGTGCTTGTCTCCATTATACAAGTATGTTATTATTAGTATGCATTTATAGAAGTTTGTATTCTTGTTAAGGTGAGAATGTCCTAAACATAGACATGCTATCCTTACTCAGCAGTCGAAGAAGGTTCATTTTCTAACTTAGCAAAACATTTCAAATTTAAAGGGAAAGGCAATTGTTTATCGACCTAAACTTGTAATTTTTATTGCATATTTTTAAAGACAACCAATTGTATTGCGCTTGCAATCGAATTAGCATAGCCATTAATTAGTTAATTTAAGAAGCGGAACTGACGTCATTGTTCAAAACACAGTAGTCATATCATCTAATCGTGGCTGTCCCCTATTGCCTTCACTGGTGGATGCTTTCATATAAAGCCGAAAGTGGGGGATTCGTCCCCAAGCGAAACAACAACAACAACAAACAAACGCTTGTACATATCAACCTGGTTCTAAAAACCGCATGTAAGCTGAAAAAATGCTGAACGTATATGTGTTACTCAAAGAGCTATTTTGATTAGTATACAACAGATTAACATTGCGCTTGGATGACCAAGCTTGTGTATACGCCGTTATAGATGTTATAGAGGACTTCCAATGCATCCATAAACAAACGGGTATACTGGTGACTGACCGGGTTTTCGAACAATGACGTCAGTCCTGCCTGTTAAATTAACTAATTAACGGCTATGCCTACTCGAATGCAAGTGCAAAACAGATGTTTGTCTTTGAGAATATGCAATAAAAATAATAAGTTTAGGTCGAAAAACAGTTGTCTTTCTCTTTAATTATTGTGTTAGTGTGTCTATCTATTGTTGGAATACAACACTGTTAGAGAAGTGAAATACCCTTAGGCATAGACTTAGACTTACTAAGTTGTTATAATGAGATAGTAAATCATTATAAGGAGATAGTAAATCATTATAAGGAGATAGTAAGTCGTTATAAGGAGATAGTAAGTCGTTATAACGACTTAATCCACCAATCAAAATGTATCAGTTTTCTGCCATTTTGTTTGATATATATAAAGACTAATTTACATTCAACTGGCCAGGGGATTGATTGACTGATGTTTTACGTGATGGCAGTGTACTCCAACAATAATTGACACTAGCACAACCAAGATGTGATACTCTTCAACCAAACTGCCCTTAGCCAGAGGGCGCCTGGGGAATGAAGCCAGGACCTCTCTATAACTACTTGTCTCAGCCCCACATGAAGTTTGATGTTTAAAATGGCGGGAAACTGATGCATTTTGATTGGTAGATTAAGTTGTTATAACAACTAAGAATCAAGTTATAACGACTTATTATGTTGTTATAACGACTTAATTGTGGCCAAATTTATTTTTCCCATGTCCCTTTTACGGCTCCGTATAAATGACCTCGTACATTTAGCTACTAATTTTATCATGAGGTTTAAGGACATTTGCTTGGAGGACTAGCAGATTTCATTTATATATTTAGTGTGACAACAATACATAGAATTTCACTGTTTTGTTGTCTTCGCAAGCTTGTTAGGAAGTACAAAGTCGCGTTAATTCTTCTTCTTCACATTAATTATTTCATTGATTAATACCTTTATTTAATTTAATAAAACCGCTCGATAATCAAGTATTTTTACGTCTTGACAGCCAGTAGTTCTGGTTTAGCAATAGCATGTGGGTGGAGGGAATTTCCTGTTGCCCTGGTGATCTCAGAGCTAGAGGGGAACAGGACGCGGATCTGTTTGTGAGCTCCCTGTAATGTCCAGTCTTGGTTTGTTGCCAATGGTGTCGAGGGTGGTTTCCTCCACCCATTCGACTGGCATGCCATCATTTGAGAGAAATATCCTAAGTTCGGTTGTTTACCCCAATCAATCAAACAAACAAACTTAGCTATTGCAATTAGTTATAAGCTATTATCTGTATTTACTGGTGATGGAACATATTCCTCATGACATTATAAAGGACAATCCTATTTCAAGAATAAGGCATGTAATTTTTATGTACAGATATATGTTAAGATATGTACAGGTATATGTTAAGATATGTACAGATATATGTTAAGATATGTACAGATATATGTTAAGATATGTACAGGTATATGTTAAGACATGTACAGATATATGATAAGATATGTACAGATATATGTTAAGATATGTACAGGTATATGTAAATTTTCTAGTTGAAAAGCATCTAGGTAATTTTGTAAATACTACGGAATCAGTAAAATCTAATGAAATTGTGCATAAAATTTGCTCCCAAACGGACTCCTCTGGCAGTATACCCCAACTTATTGTCAAGTTTTACAACAGTAATGTTCAAAATAAGGTAGTGATAGGTTATAAATCGTTGAGGCACCAACATAACACCTCACTAACAGATTGCCTTTCAACGTGATGGAAGACTTGAATATGGTGGATTACAACACAAAGTGTAAGGCAGCTCCGATTATGGCACAAGCATTTAAGGAGAATAAAGAAGTTTGCTTTACATCCGATATCCTTTACATAGATGGCCAGTGGGTTCCTGTTGTGTGATAATGCCTGTCATACATGTAGTTTGTGATATTTGCATGTTCATCAAATCTTGTTGTCTTACTCTTACTCCAGCCTAGTTTTATGATTGCTTACACGAAGGTTATAACTATAAGTAGGATTCACAGTCAACCAGCAGAGATCTCATCGTTTACAGCCCAGTTTCCCATATTGTTAGTCCAATACAGATTTTACATTTAAAATTTAAATCATGTGATAATTTGAGCAAAATTTATCTCATAATTGATATATCCGCCATTTTGACTATTTCGTCCTTATCCATGTGTATTGCGTCTACAGATCACCAGCTCTATCGGAGTTATTTGTTTGTACAAGGACTCGTAAGCTGTGTTTGTTCCATTGTTTTTGTTTGCTTTATCGTGTATGGTTTGTATATCATGTGAACCGACTTTTTTCATTTCAAATAGATTGGTGTTAGCAATGGACGGAGGCCAGTGTGGTCGTGTGTTTTCATTTTTTAGATATATATATATTTATAATCAAGCCTTTTATTATTAATGTGACACTGTTGATGAGTGAACTCATATTATTGTATATTGAAAGAATTACTATCAAATTATCATAACAAAACATTTATGCTCCAGTATCTAAAATGGCATCCTTGTTTTTATACTTGTTTTGAACTAGTTCACTTATTCAATTTTGTGTTTTATAAAATTTGTTAGGCTTGCTCTTATTGCCTACACAAAGTTTATTTGCATGTACTGTTTCAAGATTGTGTTTTGTCATCCTTTGTTACCTTTTAGCTTCGCCTTCTCAGCTTTAAGACAAGCAAGCCGATATTTGCTTTAGATGTGTTCATTTTTTTTTTTCATCCTGATGTTTAACAAGTGATATACACATTTGTAACTTTTGTGTATCTGTTTTTTGGCCATAAAAATGTGTCCATTTGTTTCCAGCTGATGTTTTCCTGATTCAATATAGTTTATACAAATAAATGAATCCCTTGTATGTTTATCTTTTTTCTCCCTTATTTTCAATTAAATTATAATTCAATATAGATTCGATTTGCTTTAAATTTGTCCTCTACCAATCAGTTCTCTCCATACGGAGTACTGTGCTGTCATCTACTAATCAGTGCTGTTCAGCTGTAGAACAGTGTTGTCATCTACCCATCAGTAATGTCCAGATGGAGTACTGTGCTGTCATCTACTAATCAGTACTGTTCAGCTGTAGAACAGTGTTGTCATCTGCCTGTCAGTACTGTCCGGACAGAGCACTGTGCTTTCATCTGCCTGTCAGTACTGTCCGGACAGAGCACTGTGCAGTTTTGCTATCATCTACCACTCAGTTCTGTCCAGATAGAGCACTGTACTTTCATCTACCCATCAGTACTGTCCAGACAGAGCACTGTGCTTTCATCTACCCATCAGTACTGTCCAGACAGAGCACTGTGCTGTCATCTTTGAAATTTTACTATTCTTCTGTGGCTGGTTGCTCGAAGCACTATTAAATTTAATTGGAATCATTAACATATTTCTCTGATTCGCTACAAGCTAAACAACAATATGTTTTGTTATTCAATAATACTATTTGATTTTTTCAACAAACTTAGTGTGTCATGGTATTGCAATTTGTTGATAAAATCTAATTTTGGGTGACAAACAATATAAATGCAACCAGCTGGTAACCAAAACCAAAAGTACTTTCACACACTTTCACACAAACAAGGGAACTATTCATCACAGGGGGGGGGGACCAGCTGAAGACAGCTTGTAGATGTAATACAGGCATTAAACATCTAAGATAAACAAGCAGAGTAACAAGAAATTCATACGACCATTCATTTTAACAAAGTCAGAGATTTTATCCCTATAAAATTACTTTATTTTAAAACACAATAAAGCAATAAAGGAATTGTGTTGTACAGTGATGTTATTCGTAGTGTGCAGCAAAATGAAACTGTTCACCAGAGTTGGGGTTATTTCCGCTTTGCTGTAGCACTTATTATTCTTGATGTGGAGCAGTTCTATTAGAGAGAGGAGCATCTTACGACAAGGATCACTCGTTAATTAGTGATAATAATATATAATAATTATAATAATACACTAGAGTGAGGTTTGTTAATACACAGTCCCCATTTGGATAATCTTTTTCTCACTGTCACTAAATATTAAACTGTTCGACTTGGGTTTGATTTTCGTGTAAAAATTTTGACATTTTGGAATGATAGCAAAAATTTTGTATTTTACGCTTGAGCAATGGTAAACGTCACAGTAGAGAGAACCCCAAAATGTGAATGATAATATCCCTGATGTATTAAGAGATAACAATCAACGGCCCAAGAGTGAAATGAGCGGGAATGTACTGTAGTGTCAGAATTATGTCTTACTTCTGTAAATCTCCTAAAATTTTGACCATAATATGGCTACTTTAAAAGTTATTTTCAGGACCTAGGTATGGCTCCTGGGAAACAGATTTATGTTTTCTGACAAATCCTGATGTTTTCGAACTGAAAAATGTCTAATCTGCTTTCCAGAAACCATTTCTAAGTCCTTAAAATAACTTTTAAAGTAGCCATATTAAGGACGAAATTTTAGGTGATTTAGGGTATTTTGACACATGCCGCTATGGCTCTCAACCAGCTTATCCACTTTGACACAAAACAGCACTGTCAAGGTGATCAATTCAGCCCGAAGATTTGTTTGTTTGATTGGGGGGTGACGTCATACTTAAGGGCATTTCACTTATATGTCCAAATCCACTGCCTAGCCTGCCTATTTAAAAACCACCCCCGAGATTGCCAGAGCCACATGGTGTGACTCACTCATATACCTAATGGTTGACAGACAGCCTCGATCCTGTGAATGATACTCCGCCCAAAGATGGTAGAAATTGATTGGTAAACCAACTGTCCACAATGTTACAAAGACACCCAGTTTCCAGGCCACTCTGGAGAGAAGCGGGACATGTCTTCCTAAAATAAGCACTACAACGGCAACAACATGTTCATATAAATTTTAGATGCTAATCGGCCATCAAGCACCAAGTCTCAGGTGATAACTGTGAAATAAACATGTCCATTTCTTCCCGGTTATCCCTCCACTGGGGGCTCTATAGGCTGCCCCAAGGGTTTGACATGAACTTGGTTAAACAGCCTGTCCTTCATCACCTGTGACATTAAGCCATGGATAGCCTCTATGGTCGTTTTACACCTGTCAAAAAATAAAGCACAAGGATTGTTTATTGGTTAGAGCTGGGTTTTATATCATACTCATGGGTATTTCATTTACAGGACAATGGACTGTTCACTATCTGTTGTGTATTTCTTAAATAGAATAGAAAACCATGCAATACATGACCCTCTTAATTAGTCATAATTTACATGACAGAAATGTCATACAATCCAGAACATCTTAAAAAAACAAATGTATTCCAGTCTATGACTCACCCGTCTTTAGTTGCTTTGGCTAATTTATCTTCAGATTTTTTCTCATGCGAGTCATTGCCTAACATGAATCCTCCTCTTACGAGCTGAACTTCTGACTGCTCCAGTTTGTCGGCCAGGTCAACCACCTGACCAGTCGTATATTCAGCATTCTACAATTAGCATGGGTGGTTATAACAACAGTATTTTTGTTATTTTGGGACAACACTTTCTTTGTTTGAATAGATTCTAGTTCAGAAAATTTTTGCAGGTTGAAGTCTGTCCGGGAATCGAACCACCAAACCGCCAGCAGTAAATGCCAGGCCACGTAGACCATTCAGCCACCCTGCCTTCTACAAAATAAAAGTCTAGTCAGCTTAAGTCTAGGTATCGTATATTCACTACCCCTCTCATAGGAGAGTGACACAGCTCCCAAAGCAGAAAGCAATTAATAATTTTTGTGTCTTTTAGAAAGTGAATATTGACAATATTCTCCTTCATTTGGGGTAATACTTTCCGTTTGAACAGATTCTAGTTCTGAAATGACCACCTGTTTTTGTGGAAAGAGACTTACCGTAAGTAGACTGGAAGAACTAAGTGTGTTCACCCAATATTTATTCCACAGAGATTCCAACAGCCTCTGATCTAAGGAAGATTTGAAATAGGACACATCTAGTGAGTAGTACCTAAAAGCAAGACAGAGATATATGGACTGGATTAATAAAATCAAATAAATAGATTTAGGATTTTTTTTTCTCCATGGACTTTTCCCCAAACCCAAAGCTATTTCACCAATGACAATGAATTTGTTTGTTCGATTGATTGGGTTTAGCCACACTCAAGGGTATTTCACTTTTATGACGGATTGTCCATTTCACATCTGCTTAAAAACCTGACATGCTGTCATATGAGTGAAATAACAT
Source organism: Mopalia vespertina (assembly GCA_030265115.1). NCBI lineage: Eukaryota > Metazoa > Mollusca > Polyplacophora > Chitonida > Mopaliidae > Mopalia > Mopalia vespertina. The sequence goes on from JAQQZZ010088744.1 coordinate 14,815, forward strand.
TAAGTACAGCGTTAAACCCCAATAAAAAAAATATAATCCTCCAGACACCAGTCGTTTGGTACAGCTATTTTTATTTTGGACTGGCAAAATTTGTAAATTTAACATGAAGTAGATAAAGGAAATCGTAGATATGGATAAATCCTAGTGAGGTAGTCGGGGTAAAAAATCAAACAGCTGTCAAACTTGACTAAATCCAGGTAGCCTTAAACAAAGAACAAATTATAACACAGCAACTTACTGTTTACAATGGACACCAAAATCTTCAATTTTGTTCAGTGGAATGGACTGATATTCAGATGGTCCCTCATCTGGAGGCTTATAACCCTACAAATCCAAAGGTCTTATATGGAGTTCTTAATTCAAACTTATTTGACACAATAGTCCATATCAGGGATTTTGCTCCCAATGCATGGAATTTTAAAACACAAAACTAACTACATATAGATTTGAAAACTTTTACTAAAGCTGTAAATATATAAACTTTAATAATTTAATTCTTTTATCATAGGCAACAAGCAGGGTCTTTCGAGAAAAAGGAGTCTCAGAAAGTTGGCAAGGGAGGGAATTTAATCCTTTCAAGGCAGTCCTCTGACATCACAACATTCTGGATAGATTGTTTGTTTGTTTGATTGGGGTTTAACGTCGTACTCAAGGGTATTTCACTTATATGACGACGGGTTGTCCACTTCACACTGTTTCTTGCCTTATTACGATGGAAAACCGGGAGGAAACCTCGTAAAAACCACCTCCGCGATTGCCGGAGCCACATCTTGTGACTGGTATATCGTCGATTTTGCTGAAATGTTTACTTGTGAATCATGTAGTCAAGTATTTGCCTTTCATTTTGCGAAACTGCTTGAAAGATGGCAATAACATAAAATACGTTGGATATGACCGAGCATGTGAATTTTTGCCATTTTTGAAAAAAATATGGAAGAGTGGTGACCCTGGGGCGTACATTCTCCTTCATAATCAGGACTTCCTAGTGGACTTATTTCACTGTGTAAAGCACAAGAAGAAAACATGCATGCCGTTAGAAAACAATTCGTTTTGCAGATTTCATCCTAAGCTTCCATGCTTTTCAGAAGTTCATGGAGTGAACGCACAATGTGCTGAGCGAGCCTTTAAATGGCTGGGGATGTTTAATCCCAATGTCAGACGAATGACTCAGTACAAGTTAAAGTTCTTTTTATGGTATCTTATCAAAAAGAGAAATCAAACACTTTAAAAACCTTATCTTACCAACCAGTGTTCCTAAGTTGACATTTGTCAACCATCACCCAATGAGTTTACAACCTGTTTATTAAAGGTTTATATTCAGTGTAAGGACACGCTAGTCAGGTGTATAATATCCGACCTTTATCTACTCGTGGTGTTTGCGGTTATTTCCAAAAAATGATTATATTAACAACACATATTTAGAAAGAGGAGGACGTCAAGATTATAAATATAATATTCTATTTTGATTCATTTTATTTTATAATGGCATAAATAGACAAAAACGTCAAATTATTTATATGCCTTTGTTTATAACTTTATAAATGGTTGGAGATTTTTCTTAAAAATTGTCTTTGTAATCAAGTATTTAAACTAAAAACCTGTCATTGGTTTTTTCCAAATTCAAGTTACTTTTTTGCAAAATTGATAAAAATATATTTAGAAAATAAAAATCAGCCATTATAAAATTATTTCTTTAATATCTTCAAAACGAAAATCAATACAAAAAACTGCGTTACGATTTTTTAGATAATGGCATAAAGATTGTGCATGCCAAATTTGGTGCACGTAGTTTTCGAGAAATAAACGATTTAAACGTTAAAGCGATGTTTCTGGCTGCAATAACCCCTATATTCCTTGAAAGAATACCATTAAACGTGATACTTAAACATACTTAAATATGATATCGACGTATCGTTTATCTTATAAAATCACCTGAGAATTACAAGTATATATCTACCTACGACCACTGGCAGCTGACATATTGGGCGTGGCCACCCTATTCATGACGTCACGCGACTTACACTCATGTGTATTACGGGCTTATAACATGTCTGAACTGTCATAGATAAAACCCTACTATAAACAGTCGACTATATAGGTCTCGTGACGTAGGCCCCCTAGTGCCACAAGAAGATATTCCATTGGTCAATACTTGTGGAGCTCTTCTGTTTAGTGATTAAAGTAGCAAGACATGGCCGCGTGGATGAATTTGACTGTAGTTTAAGCAATACCTAATGTTTAAGATCCAATTATAAAATGGATATAGCTCGATTAGAAAATTAGAGTGCATAATTCAACACAAGAAATGAAGCCCGTTTTACATATATGTATTTTATTGCAGAGAGGAGTATCGCTTTAAGGGACGCATTTTGTAGCCATCACTAGTATCACCTGGCCTTTTAAACAAGACTGTACACGAGCCGTCGTGTTCCTTGTATGTAGTCATGTGTGAGAGCTATATTCCATAGTACCCTTACAAAAAAGTCCGGCTGCTCTGAAAACATGTGTAAATGTGTAAAGTTGGTAAATATAAAAATGAGGAGAATGTTGATTTTAGATTAATTAAACTTTTTAACTTTAAAAAGAATTACTTCATTGCTCTGCAGCTGTGCGGCATCATTACCTGGTACTGGTATATTTATACAATTGCAATTTACGGACGACAGCCGCATAATTAACGGTATTCTAACATAACACGTTAATGCCTTAACACAACGCAAGAAGAACGCCACTGGTTTTCATCCAGATAAGTAGAAAACGCCCCAAGTATACACATTCAGCGAATGTTCCTTCGTTTGATTGAGGGTTTACCTCGCACTTTAATGTAGGTTATTTCATTAATTTATGACGGAGTGTCCCCTCAATGGGTAACAATATTTCAATGAAAGAAAATGAAGAAAAACAGGGGTAAAAAAATATAGTAAAATAGCATGATTGATGGGTGTAACTGTCGTGCTCAAGGGTATTTCACTTATATGACAGTGGTGTTTCCAACAGTAATTGACACACTGACACAAACCTAAAATCGGAAATGTTCTGCTCTGTTGGAAAATGAATGTTCCCCCATGCCAGTTAAATTGTAGCTTTCATAGTTTATATGTTAACACGTCGACGAGGTTACACATTTTTTAGCCATCGTTTATTAAAAAAGGCTGTATTTAAATATAAAAATATTTAAGAGAATTTTAGTTGACATTACTCGAAGTTTGACTAAAAAACCGTTTCGTT
>JAQQZZ010088755.1:0-18042 GCA_030265115.1 Mopalia vespertina
GGATGGATGGATGGATGGATGGATGGATGGATGGATGGTTGGATGGATGGATGGATGGATGGATGGATGGATGGATGATGGGTGGATGGATGGATGGATGGATGGGTGGATGATGGTTGGATGAATGGATGGATGGATGGATGGATGGATGGGGAACGAAAGAGAAAACAAAAGAACGAATGAACGAACAAACGAACGAATGGATAAATATTTGAATGAATCAATCAATCAATGGATAAATATATGAATGAATGAATGAATGAATGAATGAATTAATCTATCAATTGATGAATTAGGAATTAGGATTACATCTTTAATCTTGTCGGCAATTTATTGAAATATTACCAAAGACGTAGCATGATGTAATTATTGAAGGTTACGCTGAGAGAATACTTATAATTGACTCACACTCCCATTTTCATTGGGTTTCTTTCCCTCATATTGAACGTCATCATCTAATATTAAACCTCAGACAGTCTCTACTCTGGATTACTGCAGAGTAATTCCACTAGGGAAATTAACAAACAGTTCGTACGTCATAAAGCTGGATGAAGAGCTATAAAGAGCAGTTGATTTCAGAAGAAAAATCGTAAAATAGAGATAGAGCTGGACATTTGAATTCACTCAGAAAAATCATTACATGCACGATATGGATTCTGATTCACTAATGCCAAAAAATTACCATAATTCAGGCTGATAAAATTATCCGACAGAATAGAGTTTTTCAATCAGTGATAACCCATACAGGAAGGCTCTTCAAGTAAAATGCATGCCTGCAGCTTGAATTTTATATCGTCATTTATTCACAGAATGGTCAAAAATAGTCTGCCGAAAACTCTAATTACAATAGCTTGTATTACATTTTCATTTAACTTCTTCCTATCTTCGTTTCGTTTTTAAAAACAAATATGTTTCCGGAAGTACTCTAGGACAAGTAATATTCCAATTGATGGTCAGCAGGGAAACAGATCCGTATTTAACTTTATTATTGCTATATTTAAGTGATGATTCTCTGTTATATAAGAGAACATAATTTAATTCCATGACAATTTCGAAGAAGGAAAACAAACTTGAATATTTTGATTCAATATAACATTTTTTAATCCAATAATATATTAATGGGAGATTATTTTTAAATATCATCAGAAGGGTTTAACATTGTTGATATAAGCAGCTGCTATAACACCAAACATTCAATAACTTTGCGAGTCTACTTTATGACAAGGAAATGACCACGCGGTTACAAAGATTTACATTATTACAGACTAAGGACGCGACTTCAATGTTAGTTTAGCGAAAATCTCTCTGATGCTATATCTGTCACCAGCTATCCTAGTAACCCCAGCTGCATGTTACTGCTTTTCGTAGAACACTGTAACAAATATAACCCGTTTCATTAAAGCGTCCACCGGTTAAAAGGCAGATTGTTGTAATATTTGCTGTCATGGTTGGGTATATTACACCTGCGTTATTACGCAGGGACTATAATAGTGTTGCAAAGCTCTAACGCACTCCATGTGTTTCCGGGGACATATAACTATACTTTAATCAATATTTTGTTACTTTTTTTAATTAAGGCATATGCTGCACATTTATCCATTTTATAACTACCGGTAGCTGCCCTTTTCCTAAGCATTGCTGCTGTCGATTGAGTAGAACTCCGTCCCGTGACTCCCTAAAAATACATGCACTAAATTGATGATGCGTGTTTATAATGAAGCGCAGATCTCGACTTGCGTCATGCTATAGATGGTACTTGATAGTAACATTATCATTCGTCGGTAAGGCGGCCCAAATCATCGGGGACTTTTTTGTGTGTTATGCGGGCTATTGTCGACTTTTGTTTAAAGAACGATTAAACAAGAAAAGTAACGTGTTTTGAGATTGCACATGTACATAACAAATAATGATACCGGATACTACCTTATTTTCATTAGGCTTTAAAACTAAAAGTTTGTTTTGTAGTTTTGTTTTGAAACCAACAAGTCGATAGACGGGGCAAATTGACATTCATCACATTGCTAACGACTTCATTGAAACTGAAAGTATGCAGCCTATTTAAAAAATGTCGAAAGAAATTGGCAGGGCAGAGCAAAATAGCTACTTGCTGATTGACAAAAACAAATTATTAAACTATGATGTGGTTACGAAAGAAGCAATATTTGACACTTATTTACATACTATAATGTTGTACGGCGTGGAGTGCTGTGGGTATGTTTTAGCTAAAGATATAGTAACTGTATACGTCAGAGTGATTGTAACTTGATATTTAGGGTATAGCTAACGCTATGGAATATTTTGAACTTGGTAAAAAGCCAATGTTTATTCTTCGAAAATGTGTAATCATGATACCGTGGGCAAAGCAGTCAAACATTTATAGCTGTATCATAAGTTATTTGTATTATATGTACATATGAGTTATTGTAAACCGGATACTTAAAGCTGTAACTATCGCAATGCATGGAATATTTTGAACTTGGTAAATATCTAATATTTATTCTTAGAAAATGTGTAATCATGATACCATGGGCAAAGCAGTCAAACATTGATAGGTGTATCCTAAGTTATTTGTATTATGATGTTTACTGATAGAAAATATAATCGTCTTTAATTTATCGGAATGAAGGTTTTCATTTTTCGCCGGCAGAATCAAAGTGCCAATATCTTTCTTTTCGAAAATATTCAAGCAAGTTTTTCTTGATAATTTTACACTGAACTACCATCTTGCTGACACGGTCAAGTTACATTTTTTCTGTTGATAACCTATTTTGAAATTTTATCATAGATATTCATGTAAGTACTGCCCTTTCAAAGAAAATTTATCTAGTCGACAAAGAATGTTTTTTGTTTGATTAGCGTTTAACGCCGTATTAAAAGTTAGTTTACTTATATGGCGTTGTCCCAGCCCAATGGTTGAACAGAATCCCCCTCGACACAACTGGCAACAAAGAATGAGAAAACAGGACGCAATACAAAGACATAACAAATAGATCGGCTTCATGGTGCCCCTTATCTTCGAGAACACCAGGACAACAGGAAGCTCCCGCCGACATCTCAGCAAAGAAGTTAATATTGACCCCCAAGCAAAGATTTAGTACAAAATGTATTTAATGAATCCTTAAATACGAACAACATTATATTGCATCATCTTAGAATGAAGTTTTAAAACTTTTCTATTGGGAACAAGACGTCTGTTTTTAAACGAGTAAACGTGTATGTCTAGTTAGTGCCAATGATATAAAACACCTTTGTGAAACAGGAGGAAAAACTAATAGATAAAGATCCCAATCGTTGTCACTCTCCGCTTCTTGAACAACGGTGCATTTGTAATACAACAAGGCTGTATGTTAACAGTAAAAAATCAAGCAAATTCCTGTATTATGCGAGGATGACACAAGGTAGCCAAATCAGCGGGTTTTTTTTTTTTTAGAATACATCCATTCTCGTCTTTTCCTAGCACAATTTATCAAAAAACATCATACACGCACGAGTAAACACCACAGGCATCATATGCGTGAATCTGAGCCACTTGTCTCAGGTTACAAAACCAAGACGAGGCTCTTCGTCATAAACATCCACAAGTACAATCTGCGGTTTTGATTGGTCAGAGGGGGACGATTATGCGTTAATGTGCTATGGGAAAATAAGGGAAAATCCGCAAAGGACAGATCTGTATGGATACAACCCGCTGGTTAATATCGCTTTTTAATGTCGCTTATAGCATAATCAGTATACAGCACGAGATCATAGCATGAATACATAACATAAATGTTTTATTGTATGCCAAGCATTCAGTGCCATAAACAACAATATAAAGCTGAGTTATATGCATACATACCAGTCTTACTTTGGAAAGAAGCAGGCGACATCGTTGATATCACTGAACTCAAAGCGGATATGCAAATAGCTTACGGTGATTGGTTAAAACTCAACCATCTATACAGGTCTATAAAACACTATTAATTACATTTTCAGTCGGATATAACAATTTACCATATGAGTAAATGATGAATTTAAGACGTCGACAGATCAATAAATAGAATATTCTTATCCAATTTTTATTACGACATAAAGCTATCATTCCATATAAAATGTCAGGAATAAGCAATCAGTCTGATATCCCTCCCGTGTACAATTTAATCTATTTAATGAAAGGAAGAAGCCAGGAATGCAACACTATTGCATACATAGGTGCTTGAAAATAGGATATACCTGAGTATATCGATTTGTGTCTTAATATACAAGTCATATTTACCTACACCAAAGAGTGTCGATCCACCAAAGCCACATATACATCTTTTAATTTACAGCGCCCAAAAATTGGTAAAATACCAAAAAATCGGAGCATATTTATCCATGATATCTCTTGTAGTAGACATATGAATATTGACGTCTTTGGGAAAAAAATACAAGATAAAGAAACCAGAACTTTTAAAGGATCAGGGGCCAGTTGCTCGAAAGACAATTAGCCGCTGACACCAGATTGAATCACTAATACCGGGTTAGAGATAGATCTACAACATGGCGTGACGTCATCTAATAGAGGATTAAGTTTAATACTGCTTCGAGCAGCCGGGCCCAGAACATGAATTCAGCAACCTGTGCAAATAATATCAAAGAATTATAAATAATACTTTGTTTTTTTGCTAATCCATGTACCTATCATTGTTACGAAATACAAGCGCTCTATACACACATCCAAATATTTTCACATGTAAACCAGGTCACGTGGGGATGTAGGGTAAGTTGTAAATTCGTGACCAGTAAGCATAAATAATAATTTAGAAAAATTATTGCACGGTTTTTGGAAATTCAGTTTATCCGCTGTTTTTATACTTGTCAAACCCCAGTTGTATAGGCATTAATATAAGTTGTTCATAAAGCCATACTGTTTTAGGGTCTATTACACACTCAGAAAAGTAGGTTTTCCTTTAATCCTTGTTCAATCCTTTTTAAGGGATATACAGTTAACGAAATTTAAAATTTCGAGCTTCAAACTTAAAAAGAAAAACGAACATATCAAGGGTTATTAGTTTTTTGTTGTTGAAAATTTGAGTTGCGGACAGTAAAAATTACAGAAACACATGTTTCTCTATGTCAAAGAAATAACAGTGATTGTGAAAACCATTCGTAAAGAACCAAAAGCGATACAATTACAGGATTGTGGCCAGGCTCAATGAAAACAGGACGAACGACGCGTTGGTTAAAATAATATGACTAGTTTATTCCATGTTTTTCACTGGTTAAGTTTAATTCTCAATACTCATATTAGTTAACAGAGCATGGACAACTTTGCTTTTGTTTTTGTCAATCTCTGGTTTTGATTAATATGGTCTGTGACTTGTTTGGTCAGAAGTATATTTTTAGAAACCGTAATGATTTGACGGAGGTGTCATATTAGTGCCGCCTTAAAGATATATTTTTCTGAGGAAAAACTGATCCTTAATTTAGCGTTCTTAAAAACTTCATTATGTCTTATTAGGACCCAAGACTGTATAGCCGGTCCGCGTCGGGTTATTGATTGGATTCCATGATATGTCACACAGGATGGAATTTATTTATAGACCACCGAGTGCAAATAACCGGAGCAGGTGCCCGGTAAACAAATGACCCTAGGCAGTCTTAGGTAAAGAATACAAGGAAAAACACGCACCCCCTCCCTCTCGCACACCCTTACTACCTTGGTTAACCTTTAATTAATATTGGTTCCAGAAAACAGTGTTACACTTCACTGAAAAATTGAAGTGCTGTTTAAATAGTTAGTTTTCAATGTAGAAATGTTCTTCGTTTATCATCACTGTGCTATAAAGTGAAAACTAAATAGTACTTTAGTAAACCTACTATTAGTTCAAATGTCAAAAATCTTAAATTTAGTATTTTAACTTAATTCAGAAAAAAGTTGTAATAAGATCAACTACGGCTATAATTGTTTTGTGAAACAACATTCAAGTTATCATAAATTTTATCGTAGTGTTGTTGTTGTTGCTGTCCAAAATGTTCGAAGACGTTCCACAATAAATGGTTTGGCCGAAAATACGGTTCACTTGGAATAATAAACCATTCCTTTTCTTGTCGCAGTATTCTCTCTTTGTCGTTTACCCCTCATCACTTCAAAACAGTGGGCTGATGATAACCTTCATAGTTTTCATAATTTCATAGCTAACTGATTATAAGCATGTACTAACAATCTCCATAGAGTGTTAGCTTCTTATGAGAAAAACAAGATGGCTACTCAATGCCTTAGAGTCAAGTTTTAAGACAAATTCGATTGTATTTTATTTGAATGGATTCAATACTGGATTTAACACCAGGGTTGAAGGAGTATTTGTATAAAAAGGCGGGAGTTATAATTGTTTCAACACACTGCCTCAAGTCAAATAATATAGCCTATGTTGTTGAAATAACACTCATCGCGAATGGACATTTTAATTGACTGATAAATGTATTAATTACTAACCGACACTGTGTACTTACATATTTCACCATTGATGGGAATATCTTCTGGGGAACGGATGATCCAGGTTGTTGTGTTGTTATATTGTACTGTATATTGCCACCTTAATTACTAAATGGGCTGGTTAATTAATAATAAATGTCAAATCAATATAAATTAATTGTGATTCATTCATTTGTTAAGTAAAGGCTATTGAACTCCGTGGCGGAGTGGTCTAAAGTGTACGCTCTAGAGAGTGTATCTGCTTCTAGTTCACATAGCCCCCTCACCTCAGGGGTCGCGGGTTCGATTCCCGCGAAACGTATGTATGTTGAAATGTCAGCAACAAGCGGAAGGTTGTGGAGGTTTCTGGGTTAATTTACTTCCCAGTTTCCTCTCACAATAATGTTTGCTAATGATCTGTAATTAGTACTTAATCCTGTTGATCTAAAATCGGATGAATAAATAATGAGTAAATGAAAAAACAAAAAAACAAACAAACAAACAAGCAATCAATCAATAAAAAACATACGAGGGTCTTGTTTTAAGTTCACATTAATTTCGTCATATTAAGGCACAATCGGTATATCATTTAATATGAATTTCTTAGAAATGGCCATAACAGTATCGTAACACTAATGCTTAAGTAGACGCAATCAACATATAGATGTGAAATAAACTAACTGTTTTATATTATTTTATATGGCAATCGCCATACAAGAGAAATCACAATAATGTTTTATCAATTTCATCGTTTGAAGACCAAATCGACGTGTATGTGGATAGGATTATGCTATAATATTGTGGGGTTTTTTTGTGTAGACGCTATCGCAATACAAGTGTAGTAACGGCGCTCATAAACAGAAACCGAAAAATCAATCATTATAATCGATATGCCACATATGATTGTTTGTTCTCATCCATTTGCCCGTATGGAGGTCAAATCGTTATGTCATCAACCCGTTAGTAAATCAATATGTTTGATGTTAGTTTATTTGTGGCAAATATCAGGAATTAACAATAGTTACAAATGGAGTTATCGTTTAACTGTTACAGCTTGGAGTGCGTATAAAGCCTTCTATTCCTAAACAAGTAGAGGTGAACTGTTTGATGTTATGGAATAAGATGATTGGTGGCCAAACATTGATGTAGCACAAAAGGGTAAGTGCATCTTAGTTAGCTAACGGATGATAATTATTGATTTCTACCCAGATAGTATAATGATTTTCGTGTTTTCTAACCAGCTAATCCGAAATGCATTCAGCGCACCTGTTCACCTACATCAAGTCAATTCTATTATCAGGTGGAAATACAAAACTTTCTACAAATAAACGCTTAGGGCAGAGTTGATGAGATGCATGAAGGCGTTTTATAGTTCATTCGGGATGGAAATATATATTGTATTGTAAGTAGAACTTTAAACCTTCATAGATAACAAAGATACATAGATAACATAGATACAAATTCATTGATAACACATTTAAATAATTAACGCTACGGGATTAAACGCATTGGGCATTTTTATATCACAATTAAGTGTGGAAAACACAGTTCATAGATAACAAAGATACATAGATAACATAGATACAAATTCATTGATAACACATTTAAATAATTAACTCTACGGGATGAAACGCATCCGGGAATTTTATATCACACTTAAGTGTGGAAAACACACTTCATAGATAACAAAGATACATAGATAACATAGATACAAATTCATTGATAACACATTTAATTAACCCTACGGGATGAAACGCATCCGGGAATTTTATATCACAATTAAGTGTGGAAAACACACGTCATAGATAACAAAGATACAAATTCATTGATAACACCTTTACATAATTAACGATACGGGATGAAACGCATTGGGCATTTTTATATCACAACTAATTATGGAAAACACACTTCATAGATAACAAAGATACATAGATAACATAGATACAAATTCATTGATTACACATTTAAATAATTAACGCTACGGGATGAAACGCATCGCGGATTTTTATATCACAATAAAGTGTGGAAAACACACTTCATAGATAACAAAGATACAAATTCATTGATAACACATTTAAATAATTAACGCCACGGGATGAAACGCATCGCATATTTTTATATCACAATTAAGTATGGAAAACACACTTCATAGATAACAAAGATACATAGATAATATAAATACAAATTCATTGATAACACATTTAAATAAATAACGCTACGGGATGAAACGCTTCGGGGAATTTTATATCACAATTAAGTGTGGAAACCTTCATATATAACATAGATGCAAATTCATTGATAACACATTTAAATAATGAACGCTACGGGATAAACCGCATTGCGGATTTTTATATCACAATTAAGTGTGGAAAACACACTTCATAGATAACAAAGATACATAGATAACAAAGATACAAATTCATTGATAACACATCTAAATAATGAACGCTACAGGATGAAACGCATCGCGGATTTTAATATCACAATTTAGTGTGGAAAACACACTTCATAGATAACAAAGATATATAGATAATAAGGATACAAATTAACACATTTAAATAATAAACAATATGGGATGAAACGCATCGGGGATATCTATCACAATACATCAAAATTAAGATGTGGAAAACAATATATGTAAGTTGATCACAGCAAATAAAACGAATTATAACGTATAGCATGTACAAATGTGTTTAATAAATGATACACCATAACAGTTTGCAGAATATATGCATGGCTGAAAGGTTTAGACAATGATATAAAACGAATGCATAATTTTAATAAAGATAGAACTTTGTACAGTGGGAATCCCATTTGTCACACCCAGTACTGTCGACAATATTCTCTATATGCAGTCATATTGCGGAGACAATATGGGTTGTTTCTGTTATGTCAACACAGCATAACTTTAAAATTAGTTGGTTTACGACACAAAAAAACATCATAAAAACAAACCCTTATTGAATGGGAGCAAGCTAGTTTAATGTTTAGGACCTTGTAGTTTGGCCCACATTCTTTCTTAAGTGTAATGTTATGGATTCAGCCAGCCTCTGGAGACAAGGTGAGTCGCGACGTGAAACTCTGTTTCTCTGATTCAGAGCCTGTGGAGATCTCAACCTTGTCTCGGGGAATTTGGGGAAGTCCGTCGTGTAAGATATAACGTCGTTTCAGTGCCAGGTTCAGGGATATCGTTAAGGTTAGGTTCTGAATCAAGTTTAGTGATGGATTTCGGGCCAGGTCTGCTGTTAGATTTAGTTTAGGGTTAGGTTTTGTGTTTGGTTAAGGGTTATGTTTTGTGTTGTCGTTAGATTTGGTGTAAGGTTTAGGGTTAGGGTTAGGTTTTGTGTTTGGTTAAGGGTTATGTTGTGGTTAGGTTTGGTGTAAGGTTCAGGGTTAGGTTTAGGATTAGGGTTAGGTTTGGTGTTTGGTTTGGGTTGGGTTAGGTTTGGTGTTAGGTTTAGGGTTTGGGTTACGGTTAGGGTTTGGGTTAGGTTTGGTGTTAGGTTTAGGGCTAGGTTTAGGGTTTGGGTTATGGATAGGGTTTGGTTTAGGTTTGGTGTTTGATTAAGGGTAGGGTTTTGGTTTAGTATTACTTGTTAACCAGGAATAAAAAAACAATAACATTTTGTCTTCTGGTGGATATGCCAGCATGACCTGTGAGAGATACTCAGCTATTAGTCGTGTCCACAGTCCTCCATCAGTGTTCCTCAGTGAGCCTCCGGTATATGAGGCGGGAATCAGAAATTCTCTCTATTGTCTAGCTTATTTATTTCAAGTCAGACAGAAGATAAAATGGACCACCGTTTTCGTATAACTGAAATGCGCTTGGGTGCGACATTAAACCTCATTCAAAAATACAAACAAATCAAATGACACTCTTATAGGCCTTATATTGTAAATAAAAAACAAAAAATAAAAATATAGAAAAACAGGTACTCTGGTGAAGTTATATTAGAAACAACTCAAGTGGGAAAATATGTATGATTATATATCAAGGCTTATACAAATAATACAAAGTAATTGATTTAGACGGGTTAAACGCCCGTATATATGTACTGCAATTACAATGATAACCGCTGATGACCTAGACAAGTAGCCTAAGGTTTTAATATGGCATATCGTGTTAAACAAATAAATAAATCGATCAGCATATTAGATTTTGTATGCGATGGATGTAAGCAAGACGAAAATAGATTAACACAAATACTACTTGTATGACCTCCAAGGTAAATACAGTCTGGTCAGCTGATGGAGTAAGATAACTTACGTCAACAGTTGTGAACACGCAAAGTCTCTATTTATGGACTGGTGTTGTTGTTGAAATTGTGGTTTGAGGGTTTCTTTCAGTATATTGATTTCGCGACCCGTCAGTCCTAACTTTGATCTGTTTTATTGTAAAAGTAAGCAATTTTAAAAAAACAAATATTTTCCAGTTCCATATTTTACCAATTGATATATAATGGCAATAAAATGATTGCAGCGATAATATAAGATAGTTGAGTGGCATTCTGAAGCTGCTTAACAAATGAGTTAAAGAGAAAATGGATTCCAGAATCATTGGTTTTCATTGATAAGATTAACATAGCACAAGAGTAGCGTAACTCGAAAGAACGAAATTCTTATTTTGATAAAACAAACCACGTCGTCGATTTATTTAGCTATCATCAGTAGTCTCTCCTGGTACTCTTTTAGTATGGATTCCAGCTTCTCGAATATTTGGGTGCAACGTTTCAATGTATATTTTGGCATCTGTATTTTCGTTATTTCGGGGTAACAATTTCTGAGGTCGAACAAATTCTAGTTGAGTAATGTGTCCATGCTGAGACCCATCCGGGAATCAAACCCACGACCTTCATAATAAGGATTTAAATCATCAGCAGTAGATACCGACCTTCTAGATCACTCCGTCAACACAATAGACAGCTAATTGACTGGCGGCTAGGCGTCAGAATTTACAACCCCTCAGATGGGGGTAGCGAATATCTGGTTTGTCATCGTTCTTAATTATATCAAGACAATTTAACGTTAGAACACATATGTACATATTTTTTTCTGAGTTTAAAAATAAGAAAAGGTAAGACAAATGAATGTAGAAGTGTTTGTACAGAGGGGAGAGATCTTAAGGTCAGCTAGTTATTGTGTATATAAAACTACTATGTAAATCCGGAATAAATACATTTTATGTTTTCTACAATTACCATAAACATGTCACACAACTAGTTTACAAGTGGTCGTAAAATAACACAGTACAGCTAAGTATAAAGTGTAGATAGATATCCATCCGGCTTGATCTAGTCAGCATGTAGTATAAATGAAATCGTCGGCGCCGTTGGTATGATAATTCCCTGATACCTGTTTACTGTTGGTTTAGTCGGCGTATTTCGATTGCTTGCGTTAAGTGTCTAGTTTTGTTGTTTGTATGTTTACATTGATTGTTTTTACATTGTCCAAGTGTATGGGGTGCTGCGGTTTGATTTCCAGATGCTCAGGAATGGTATTAAGTTTGATTGGCGACTGGTGTTCTTTGGTCGTTTTATTAAGTGGGTGGCATGTCCTACTCGCAGGTGATCAAGTATACGCATGTCTTGTGTTGGAGTTTAATGGAGGGTGGGGACTTCCTAGTGACTTAGAGAAGAGTCTATAAGGTTTTGTTGTGATTTTAACCAGTCATGTTTTTCTGAACTTGCAAACCTCTCTGTTGTAACTGTCAAAGAAGTGTTATCCGAAGACAAAATTGAAACACTATTTAAGGCAGTTATCTTAAGAAAGCATTACAAAGCCGTTTCCTCTCCTAATTTCCCTCTAGGTAAATAATTAAACACGTCATTAAACGGAAATCTCCCATAAGACAAAACACAAGGGGCATATTATTTGAGAGTTATAATGAAGATAAAGTACTTAGGAAACTATTGGTCATTCCCATGGTGACTCAATATCAGGTTATTTTGGAAATAGGATATAAGTTGATGTCATGTAGATCAGATTTGAAATATTATCTAATATAACTCAATCAATATTTGTAACATAAAAAAATATATCCATTAGATCAGTTGCTGTTCCATTTTGCTAGGATTTTCACGTTCTATGCTCTTTGAGATATTTCCAGATTCTCACCCCGCTCTCCCGCACATTCGATTGGAATCATTGCATATATTCCATGTTCTCCATCAAACTAAGTAACAACGGCATTTTTATTTTATTTCTATTGTACTGTTCTATTTTCTTAAGACATTTTGACATTGTATAAAGACGGAGTTTTTAAGAAAATCGATTATAATATCTTGATTTACCCCTGGCCTCCTACACGTTGGTTTGGATTAGTTACATAAATTATCTCATTTCCTATAAACTAACTAACAAATACAATTTTATTTCATTTAAACCGTTTGACTGTATTTTATTTGTCAAAATATACATTGAGCAGGGCCTTTGGCAAAATGAACTATTTTTATTGGATGTTTATATAGTCCTTGTTAGTGACCTGTAAAACGAGCTAAACATCCTGGCGCCCGACTAATAAAATGTTTTCAGCAACATTTATTTGATGCTGAATCTGTGTACGAAACTGTTTCCGACTCCACCGTGATTGATGGAAACCACATTAAAGTACCTGACCTGGAATTCACTGATTGGAGCACGTGATCAGTGCAAAGGGAGATAAATCTAAACAAAATCGACGGCTCTTACAAACAGAACATTAACCAGATGGCCTGAAGAAGACTGATCTATTAAACGTCGAAATAGTCACTTTCCCGTATAGTTTAATAGCCTTTGTCTTCGTCCTAGGAGGGTGTTTATGGAAACGGTTTCGTGCAATATTTACACATGTAATGAATGGCTTTTCTCGGACTAGTCATATTGCCTCGATGGCCTTAAGTAGAATAATGTACGAGTGTCGGGTAGGACCATGCTGCAATATAGGTACTCGTGTGTGTCAATTGGACTCTATAGGATTAATTAACGAAGGTCCTTGACCTATATAAATGTACAGCCAAAGTGTGTAACTGGACTGTTATTTAGGTAAGCCCTTACACACGTTAACTAAACTACACGTTATAAACGTAAAGAAATTAAGATTAGTTAAGTGCTCGTCTTCAGTAGCCATTAGTTAAGCATTGGGTGCACGTATCAATCATTTATTGTGCTTTCGTTTCCTATCGTTTGGTGTATCTGTGTGTCTTATAACTCGATGTAATGTATTACAACGAGTTGTGTACATATATCGATACATTTCTGTTTGTCTTTTTTGCTGAAGGACTTTAATTGGATTTTAACTATAAATCAATTCAGGAAATTTCGTGCAAACTTCAACTTATAAAAGTAAAGCAAATAAAACCCGCATCGTATTTGAAAAGTCAAAATTTACATATTGCCAGTAGCCCAGTGATCAATTAAAATTATCTATGCACGTTTTCGTAGAAATATATGAGTATTTATTTAAGCTCAAAACTATATGACATACACATGTGCAATCGTATTTGATGTTAATTTATCTTTGTTAACAAGTTTTGATTAAAAATGAAAACTTATTTCAATATCTTTCATTTAAATCGCTCATTTGAGTTAAAACCTGTGTTGATTAATTATTTGCATGGGATGTGTATTTACTTACAATGGGAAGAACATACTTCCCTTTCGCTGAAGCTGGTAAAAAAGCGTGACAAATTCCGTGAAGAGATAAATAAACAAATCTTAGCATTACGCATGTGCTCGGTGATTTTAGTTGTTTAATGTAAGTTTTTATTTAAAGTAACTGCTATCAAATTAAATGTAAGCTATACTTACTTCTGTTGAAACAACTGATGGCCCTTTTCAAATAAAAAGTCAATCATTTGAAATTTGCTGGTCTGGAGCCTTAGTTTAATAGATGCGGCATATATTATCTGTTTTTTTCTCATAGGAGATCTGTATTTATAAAGTACGGTACCTGACATAGAACAGTCCTTATCTGAATGAGAAAGTGATAAGTAAAGTCATATACGAACTGAGCCAAAGAGAAACGCGTGGATCGTATCCAGTAAGATAATGAGACGACTTCATCCATGAGTATCGAACTCAAGCGGTAATATATTCACTTATCTCAAACGCGACCATGGATGTGCCGCGTCGCCATTAACTCCTGATAGAATATTCTATAATCTACATCCTGACAGCGAATGCTGATTTAGTTATGCAACAGTACATATTTCCGTTTTTCTGTCGTTCTGAATCACGCTTAGCAAATCGTGGGATAAGGTAACACAATAAAGCACTTTTCATCTAAACGTTTTATAAATGTGGCCGGTTTTTTTCTTGTGTTGCGATATTTGTTTAAAGTACATGCAGGCATATTATATTGTATGTCATTTAACTGCGGTTTACTTTCCGTTATCAATAGATCAATAAATCAACAGAAAGACATCCAATAGCATTGTCTGAACTTAAACTTCAGTTTAACTTTGGTCCCGATCAATATTGTATGGGCAAAGTCTGTCCCTGAACTGTCCACAAAGCATTACAAAATTTTATAAAACAAACAAGAAGAAGAAGAGGAAAAGACGATAATGGCCGTGTTTTCGTACTATTAAAAGGCCAAATCATGGAAAGCCAACACTCACCATACAATAAGTAATTGAACGCACGTAGTAATCATTTACTGTGCTTGGTTTCTAGTTGTATGATGTAAGGTTGCGTCTCGTTGCTCTATTTAACACATTTCAATAAGTTATGTAATTCTATACAGCTCTGTCTGCGTCACCTGATGAACGCATCTAATTGAATTTTAGCTATAAATCGTTTTTGCGAGATTGCGTGCAAGCACAACTTCAATTTATAAAAGCAAAGCAAATAATGACCGTGTCGTATGTGACAAGTCAAAATTTACATACAACCGGTGACCATGGTGACCAACAATGTTTTTAATACAAGTTTCCGTAGGTATATAAGGCTATTCATTCAAGTTAAGTTACTTAGACGATAAAGAAAAAACAAATCAAATGAAAACCGTGGAGTGCGGGACAAATTAGTGTTGATATTTTACCTGTAGTCAAGACTACCTTTACGAGATATAATCGTTAACGGATTCAACTTAAATTATTATTGGTAAATATGGGAGACGGCATAGGCCATCACGCTATATTTACGGGTTTTCTTTGATTTGGTAATAAATTTGTCCGTCAACCCATATTAGTGTTTTAATTAACGACAATGTACGGAAAATACTATCAAGCTTCTTTAGGTAAAAT
Source organism: Mopalia vespertina (assembly GCA_030265115.1). Taxonomy (NCBI): domain Eukaryota; kingdom Metazoa; phylum Mollusca; class Polyplacophora; order Chitonida; family Mopaliidae; genus Mopalia; species Mopalia vespertina. The sequence goes on from JAQQZZ010088755.1 coordinate 15,661, forward strand.
TTTCTACTTGGTCAAGTAGGAAATACAACTGAAACCAAAATTATCAGGAAACCGCTTATAAGTGAACGAACCTTTTTTTGTCAGAATGCACAAGTGACTGTTGGTGTGGACTACCTCCGTTGAAATTTGATACGAATTGCTCAGGTCTACTTCCGGCCTGTTTATCGGATACATCCTTAGTAAAATAGCAGACTTCGGCTATATTATCCTTGGCAAATTCCGTGATGAGATAGATAGAAAAAATCGACAAAAAAAAAAGAAAGAAATATTGTCAAAGATAACTCTGGTTGATTACTTGTTGGTACCATATATGGTAGATTGTTCCCGCCACGTTATTTTTGACTTGATGACATTAATTTTTCTTAAATAAATATTCTTTAAAAATCATTTCAAAATAGTTTCTTCCAATGAATTCAGAGCCATGTTCTGGCGACACGTCCTGAGAGTCCGACAGGGGCGCCATTAATAAATGACGGCCATTCAGACCCCTTAATCAACCAGTCGTGAACTGTATGTTCACAAAACTGACTTCCTGTTAGGTCGTTCATATTTAGCTTATCTAATTGAGTTCTGGTTTACGCTCCTTCAAACACAATTGATATGTACATTACGGTCCATAAAATCAATCAAATATGTCTGGCATGGTTGTTCAAAAGATGGTGTTTACGACTTTAATAACAGCAAAACTCGTATTTATACACCACAATATTATAGTTCGATTCATTCGAGTGACATGTATCAAGACTGGACTTATAAACTGTGACATTCTCGTAATGGCAGAACACATAATCTATAAAAATGGCATTTCTGTTTGCACAAAGTTCCAGTTTGTACTGGGTAACTAATTGCATTTGACGGGTGTTATCGGGATAATATGTAGTTAAAGATTTCCTGTAGTGGTCTGAGCAAACACTTTAAGACAAACAAGATACATTTTCTTTTGATAACTTTGAATGGTGACAGATGGCAGATCCAGGTATTCGATCAGCTGCAAAACGTTATGATAAGAAGGTAGACGATACGATTGAGCATGTATTGTTCACCCAATTGACGCAACAATTTATGACGTACCGGTATTTAAAACGGCTAAAGCGCAGGTAAACACGAATTAAAGATAGGCTGAAAGAGAAATTATTAAACTTGTGTTCAGAATATGCGGATGCTCTTGATCAATGTAGTGTGAGAGAAACATGAAGCAATATTGGTGTTTGACCATGGAATTCACTATAAAGATAGGACTAAATTTCCATAGTTTTACTTAAAGTGTGACTGCCCTTATATTTGTGGAAATGACGATTTTCACTGAAACAAAACTTTGACGAATATGTTATTATAGCTTGAATAATTAGTTTTAAACTGATGAATGAATTAAAATCCTTAGCACATTAGAGTGGTGTGGTGATACATGCCATGTTGTTGACTCACTGCCTTGTCTTTTCTACAACAAAATGAGAAACTGAGATAGTGTCTATCGGCTTTCATATTATCAGTTGTGTCAACTCCTTCTGACTATCAATGTATAAATTAAGAAACGGGGGTCGTTGGAATCGGACTATTACGCAGAATGTACTGTTGTCTCGTCGATATACAGATTTAGAAACGGGCTCAAATAATTTGGAGAAACATGTAGACCTATGTCGCGTGTAGCTGATGTTGAGGGTCGAGGGAATCGGACTATTACGTAGAATTTATTGTTGTCTCGTCAATCGACAGACCGTACAGTATATACAACATTACAGTGGTTGATAGGCTACTTTAATTAGTACAGTTTATCCTGAAGCGTGATGTTCCGAAAATAGTTCAATCGCTTGCTCGTTTATTTATATATGAAAGCCAATAGAGGTCAAAGTGCTGCCTCGGTACCTAGCCCTTTCAAACAATTGCTGTTTCAGCGAAGACACGAAGTGAGGTAGAGAAATAGTTGGTATTTTCTTCCATACTGATATTCCCGAAAACTGTGGTGTCTTAAAGTGGTTCAAGGTCGAAGAGAATCAAACTAGTGTGTGGAATCTATTGTTTTTTAATTAATCCTCAGACAAGCTGTTTTAAACAAATTACAGTTGTTGATGATTTAATGTTCAATTCATTTATCACACTTGGTCCTTTGCCGTGATGTTCCAGACGTATTCCTATCGCGTATTCGTTTTACTAATATACAGAAGTCCATTTGCGGCCACCGTACCGGCAAGGAGACAAAGCCAGGTACCAAAATGGTCCTTGTCTGTTTTGATTTAACTAATACGTGGAAGCATTCAGCTATAAAGAGAAGGAGGCACGACTGACCCACTTCAAAGTGCTATGATCAATTCCGACACAGCTGGACTTGAGGGATTAGCATTGGAAGTGTGAAGGCTTAATCCGCTCTTCGGGAAAGTCCGAGGC